>JAQFXU010001435.1:0-29170 GCA_034693705.1 Spatulosminthurus flaviceps | reverse complement strand
TTTATAGAATTTACTCCAACTGATCAGTTTTGAGAGGAGTAGATTCCTACTATATGTATAGGAAAATGAGCACATACTTAGCTATGTATGTTTCCAAGTTGGAATACATTTGAGTTTCAAGCAAATGCACATTATTGACTCTGACGTTTCCTTCTGTTTACTCTTTTCACCGTGCATTCCATTTACTGTAGGGGGAAAACCAACAAACTTGATCGTAAAATCAAATCATGCCAAAGTATTTTCTTTTTCTCTTCTTTTTCCTCCTCTCAAACTACATAGAAAAAATATATATCCTTGTGGTTCAGAGGAGGAAAAGCAAGAAGCGAAAAAATTTCCCAAAGAAAATAATAGGGTGAAAGTTGAAAAAGTGACTGAAAGATAGGAAGGCAGTTTTGTTGGGGCCCAGGACTCATCAAAAACAAACAACTTTGTTTAAAATTCACTCCACCGATACAAATAGAAAGCTCCAAGCTCCATTTTCATTTACTTACTTTGTAACCTCATACTGAAGGGCGGTGAGTTGGCGTTTCCTCCTTTCTACTTTCCCCTCACCCGCCATTTACAATTTGCACTATAGTCTATCAGGCTATGAGTGTTCTGGTGACAAAACATTTTCAGGAAAAAATAGAAGGGAAATTGTGTGTGGGAGAGAGAGAGAAAAAGTATGAAGTGAGAAAAGTGTCGGAAAAGAAAAGAAAGCATAGGAGCGAGAGAGAGAGAGAGAAAAGGCGAGAGAAGGAAAGAAAGTACAAGAAAAAGCTAAAGAGGAAAATAGGAAAGGAAAAAGAAAATCAAGTGAGGAACGAAAGTGAGTTGGTGCTTTTTAGATGAGTTGAAATGTTGATAAGAGAGAGAGAGAAAAAGTTGATGTAGGAAATGTTTGCGACATTTCAGTTCGGAATATTTTCAAAAGATTTATTGTAACAGGAGTTGATTTGATTATGAATTGACTGCTCGTCTTATAGTTACTCTGGAATTGTGTGAGGAATGACAATTTTTCCTCACTTTCTCTCTCTCTCTCTCACTCGCTTTCTCTCACCAGTCAACATCCTTTCTGATGGGAGGCTGAAGACTGCATTTTGTTTGCATGACGACGTTCTTCCAGTATTTTATGGAAATCAAGTAAGCTTTTACATGTAATTCATAAATGACATGCTGACGCAGTCACTTTCTCTCCATTCTCTCTCTCTCTCACACACACATATACACAGACACACATACACACACTCTCTCAGCAACATTATTTAGATTTAGTGTCGTGCCAAGTCACTCCATCCTTTGCCTCCTCTAATCCTACCTAGCAGAACGCTTGAAGATCGAAGGGAAGAGCAAGCCTTTTTGGGCTAACGGAGCGTGTAAAACCGCCAAACGGCGACCAATCCAAATTAATTCAACTCAACAATTATTCAAAGACCAACAAAGCCATGCTTTGGCGACGCGCAAAAACCATTTTCATTTCTCTCTCTCTGCATCTCACTTTCTCTCGATTTCTATCCTCTCCATATAATTTCCTATGCTTTCTCCACATTGAAAATTCTCAACCTCCGAAAAATTTATTCCTTCCACATCTTCATTACTCATACACTTAACTCCCTTTCTCTCTTTACACGCATTTCCTTTTCTTAATTCTATTCTTCTTCCTTTTCCTCATCCTTTCCTCTTTTAAAGAGAGGGAGAGAGAGAGAGAGAGAGAGAGAAAAAGTGCCCACATCTCCTCGTCATTTTCTCCCTCAACTACGAATATACGTTCAAGTCCAGTAAATACTAGGGAGAGAGAAAACCACACACATTAAATTCCCTCAACTTGTGTTCCATTTTAACATATTTAAAATGGTGCGCATTTATTTAGAAAGTTTCTCCTAGAATTTTCCCTATACTTTAGCAAGAGAGGAAATTTATTTGGATAATTCTATGGTAGGAGAAGGAGGAGGAGGGGAAAACATTTTTCCCATTTCAAGCTCCATGCACTCGTGTATTTTTATAAATGGAGCCTGTATGTAGGAAATATTCGGAGAAAGCTGTATATAATAGCTATGGAGAAAGCGCTGTATATATTTAGGTTCCTTTCCCCATATGCTTTTATAGGGAGTAGAAGAATGAAAGTAAGAAAGGAATGAATATTTGATGGTAGATAATATGGATCAAGTTGATTGTGGAAATGAGGTCAAACTCGGGTTAATTGTTGGACATGGGGAAAGAATAAAGGAAAGTGAAGGAATGTGGCTAGGGAATCAAGTGATTTTGATTTGGTGGTCGTTTGCAATGAATTTTACATAAAATGTTCAGCCTTTTGGTTGTTTCTCTATTGACTGAGGGTAGTATAGGGAAAGGAAGAGAGAGAGAGAGAGAGGGAAAGAGATGGAAAGGAAAATGGATGGACTGAAAGTACGGCAGTGATAATGCGGATGGCTGAGCTTTCACTGAAATCCAAAGAATTTTCAAGTGGCCATTGTATTAGATTTTCAATGCTCTCTCTAACTCTTTTGCTCTTTGGCTGTAACCAACGACTCGAGATGCTCCTCTTCACTTTCCCTCACATAAGGGTTCTACCCCTGGATCTCTACGAGTACTACATGTGTGGACGTCGACATGTGAGGTAATCGTTGACGTCGACTATACAAGTCTTTTCTCTGTTCCATTACATTTAAATCGGATATTTGGATATTCTCGTCCCATTTCCATTGCCATTCAAGCAGCGAGCAATCGCATCCTTTTCTCTCTCTCTCTCTCACATACACACACACATATATAGAAATAGTCTGGTCTAAAGCCCTCCCTGGGCAACCTTCTTTTTTTCCTCCTCGAATTATTTCACTTGGCGTACATCAACCAACTCCACTTCAACCTGAGTCTTGATTTCCTTCCAGAAGCTACTACTACATTTATACATACACGGAGAGAGGATTCATTCCTTAAATTGTGCCTATACCCGCAATAAATTCCTTCCCCACTATATATCTACTTTTAAGCCTGGAAAATGTACTGTAATATCCTTGGAAAGTATTCCATTGAAAATACATATGTTATTACATATGTTTATAAAAAGCGGATATGTGGGAATAGTAAGGAGTACACCATTAAATATCCTTATAGCATCAAATGTTTGTACCCTTACATTTTTTCCCTATTTACTTTCTTCCATATATGACAAAAACTTGCATGTATAATATCCAATGAGAAAAAAATCCAAGACTTGGTAATGGTGTAGAGTGAAAATGTTATAACTTGTATTTTACTCTACTCTACACATAAACTTACACACGTATGTTCGTAGAAAGCGGAGAAAGAAAAAAGAAAGTAAGGGAGAAAGAAAGGGTGAAGTTGAGGAAATAAGCCTGATTTTCAACATGGAGAATCTCAATGCTCTTTAAAATATTCCTAGACAGAGGAAGAGAGAGAGAGAGAGAGAGAAAAGAAGGGAAAGAAACCTTTTGGGAAGCCGTTGCAAACAAAAAAGGAATTTACAAAATGATTGAGTCTCCTTTGAACACATTCAATTCAATTGAAGAGCAAAGTTTCTTGAAAATAATGTCACAATCCCTCTATATTCTATTTTTCTTCATTGCTCAACTTATCCTTACTTTCACCTCTACCCATATATACGTAGGTACACGTACACATGTACATAAGTATACTTTCCAAACAAAATCCTCATGATGCTTTCACCACATTTCTTTCTCTACCCTCCCCACTCTCCCAGTATCATTGTTTGTGCCTGACTCTATATGTAAATCTCTACCACTTTCTCCACTCTTTTTTTTTCACTCCTACCAATTTATTGTAAAGACCAAGGACATTTGAAGGAGGTGAGTTTGGATCCAATAATTTTAAATATTGTCTTGGATGTAAATCTCTTGTGTTTTTACATTTCTCTCTGGTTTCCCTTATCCCTTTGAAAGGATTCAAGTTTTTCAAGAGGAATATCCCATGAACTTTTATTGAAGCGACAGCGTTTGAGAGAAACTATGTAAGGAGGAAATTAAAGGGGAAAAGTGGGGAAGATAGGGAGGAGGGTTGGAAGAAAATGGTAGAGAAAGCGATGGGAGCTGAGTTCCTGTATTATTTACAATTCTCAATAATAATGCTATGGTGAAGAAAGAAAAAGGGAGCTCTTATTACTACAACTAAATAGTTGACTGGTTTTTTCACTCTTCTGGATGTGTATGAGTGAGAGGAGGAAGGGTTGAAGAATTGATAAATGGAAGGAGGAAGAAGAATGGAGTTGGAGGATTCTGAGATGTGAGAGTTCACTCTTTCTCGTATGCCTCGCTTTTAGTAGCAATGATTCGTAGTGGAGTCTTGGACGAAAGATACTATGAGTGAGTGAGTGAGTGAGACTGTGAAGAGACTTGGAAGAAACAAAAGAGATTTTATGTACGCATGAATCATGTTGCCACATAATAGCCCTAGATTTAATTTGGCAGTCTTCAAAGTGATTTGTTTCCATTCCACCAGAAGCAGTCATTCCATCCAAGAGAATGAGCTCTCACAGTTTACTTTTTAATTGCGCCCTCTTCTCTCTCTCTCTCTCTCTCTGTCTCTCTTCCCTCACTACATTTATATCTCTCTTTCATATAAGTTTTCACAAGGAGAAATTTTTTTCCGTGTACTTTTTCCAGGAGAGGAAGCGTGTGAAAGTGAGGGAGAAAGAGAGAGAGAGAGAGAAAGTCAGTCATAACTGAAACTGTAGACTCTACACTTGATACAATAATTAACATTGAACAATGTCTGGAAGTCTAGTTTAATGGCTTCTCTTGAACCTCTCCCCTGTACTTACCTCCCATTAAAAAGGCTTGGAGGAGCAAATATTCCTTCGCTCATTTTTACACTCTTTTCATGGCCACAGTGTGGGTTATATTCAAAAGTCTTTCCCTTTTCTCTCATCAAATAAAACTCATCAAGTGCACCCAATGGTTTCATCCTTGGTCCACTCTCCCAACGACTCTCATTCTATTTTACCTTTTTTCCCTCTCTCTTTCTCCAGCTTCAACATGCTTGAGCTAAATTCATAGTAATTCCACTTAATGTCATGCCGTTCTACCTTTTTAACTCTATTTCTCATTGGGGAACCTTTACCATTCTCTCTGTTTTTCCCAAATACCCAGGAATTAGCTCGTGTTGGCTGTTTTCCCCCGAAGTTCTCACTCTCTCCCAGTAGATGGTTCTCTCTGAGTAAATTTGTACAAAAGTTTTCCTTTTTTTTTCAAAGTTTTTTTTCTAAATGGAGGAAAAGAACTTTCTCATTAAAATACTTGTGTATAGTATTCCCTTTTGTAGGGAAGAGCTGCTTTGATGGGAGGAAAAATTCGGTTTTACAATTTATCCATCTCTTCCACTCAGAGCTCAGTGAGAGAGAGAGAGAGAGCTGAAGGCAATTAGTAAAGCATAGAAAATTTTCTACTATTTTATACATCTATGTATGTCATTAGGGAGAGAGAAAAGTATAAAAGATTATTAGTAGAGTGAGAGATATGAAAATAGGTGGCGGGGAAAATCCGGGGAATTTTTCTCCTATACATATTTTTAGAGAGAAAGCAGAGAAATGTAGGAGAGTCTCTTGATGTGTAAAACCTGCTGAGCCGTGGATGGTGGAGAAAGTATCTCCCTAGTTAAAAGAGAGAGAGAGAAAGAGATACTATTGTAGGAATTATTTACACTACACTTTTCCCCATTGCACATTTTTCCAAGAAAGAAGAGCCAGGACTAAAAACATTGGTTTCCAGAATATGTCTCTGGAAATGTGGGTTTGGGTTGGAATTAAAAGGGTAAATGTGAGAGAAATGGAAATCAAGTGAAAAAATAAATTCAAAGTAAATATTCATTTCCTTGATAGTTTCAAAATGTAAAAGAGCAAAGGACTCTAAAAATGATGAAAGTCTCATTTTCTCTTTTCCTCTTTCTTTCTTTCTCTCTCTCTCTTCATTTTCAAGTCCCTTCCATAGCAAATATCCTGATTTCATCAAAAATACAAGGGTCAAAGGAACTTGGGTTTATAAACACATACATTTGATAGTTTCTGGAAAAAAAGAAAACAAAGGGAAAAATTGATGTAATTAATATATAAAATGTTCCCGCACTTTCCATTACAACTCTGTCTACATATGTATATTTAAAGAAGAGCGAACGAGCAGAAACTAAAGAAGAGACGGGGTAAATTTATGTGGTTTGTCTTCTTCATCCTCTTCTCTTTTGCTCTCTGAGTAATAAATGTAGGAGTATTATTGAATGAGAAAGCTCCTCTCTCTCAACAAACACATCTCCTCACTCTAGATTGATCATAGAGTTGAGTAAAAAGGAGACTTTACAAACTACTAAGGAAATATGTGTATATTTCTACATACTAGATAGACACACACACACACACACATCCTCAATGAATCTACATATAAGAGAGAGAATGTTATGGAATGTGCTTGGGTAATGTTTGCATACGAGATGTGATGAGGATGAGGGGCGTCTTGGGAGGCCAAATGGAGACTCTCGCCTTCATATTTATTATGGACACATGGAGAAGTTGAAGAACAACTGAATGATCAAGTCTCAATCGCGTATACACAGCATTGTGTCAATATTTGCCTAGAGAGAAAATGCGGAGGCTCAGCTCACTCACTCACTCTCCGCATCAACCAACTCCGGAGTAGTCCTGTTCCATATAAAAATACATAGACTTTTGTCTATCAAAATCCTACTCCTAGCTTCCACCCTACTGCATATGTATATTCCTTGCGGATATTTTTACTTTACCCTGCTCTTCTCTATGTATGTGTCCATATATAGGGATAATTCATTGATATGATCAAGTTCCATCCCTTCCACACACACACACACACCTAAAAACATGCGAACACTCCAAACATGCATACACTTCAAGGGATAACATATGTACAGAGCCATGTTTCCACCATTTCTATCTCTACATGCCTCGTTGCGTATGTACACATACACAAACCCAGTTAAATTTCTTTTTCAGTTTTTTCACACATGCTAGCTATGCCTACATACAAAGTTATACCTACCCACGGTATCAGTACCTATATATGTAAACCTCCTATGAAGGCACTCTCTCTGTGCAGGTCCTCTCTAAACAGATATGACAGCCCTTGCCTTGGAAGTCCGTCAATAAGTAAGAGGTTTCGTAGGAATTTGTATGCATCTGTTTTTAATATCAATATGTAATTTACGTGTATACAATAATGTCAACCATGTGCGAATGCCGCGCTATTTTTACTATCTACCTGTATTTATGAGCCCATGGCTCGCATGTATAAACATAGGAGAAAAAATGTATGTAAAAAGCAGGAGTTACCCTGCAGGACAAGTATTGAGAGAAAATGTTTTAACGTTTATAAACTTTAGCGATGCATAGGGTAAAAATGAATGTGTCCGTATATAAATATGTATATTATGTGTGTTGTTACGTGTATAAGTGGGACGGTTATAGGTGGCAATGAACATTAGGTGTATATTTATGATGCATGTAAGTGTATTGGAAAGGGAGAGGGACAGTAGTAGTATTTTCCTTCCATGTGGCTAGTCCTGCTTCCCGTTAAAGTTAGGGAATATTACGGAGGACTTTTACTCATCTTGTGTAAAGGCATTGCTCTGCTCTCATCTCCTCCTCATACAATAAATACCTACATATAGAAACAAACATAAAGAGAGAGGGAAATTTTACGAGCAACAGAGCTAACATTAGCATCCCTTATTGCTCTTCTCCTGCTCCTTCTTCCCTAGCTCATCGTCCTTCCTGCTATATGCTCCTTCCACAAAACCCAGGCCCCTCAAATACTTTTGGCCCATACAAGTTTGCAAAACTCTTGAACCTTCTCACTACACTACCACCACTACTACTACTATATGAGTTGCTTCCCAAACACTCACGACTCATTCCCTCTGAGTAATACTTTGTGTGAAACAAAACGTAAACTGAATCTTGTTGTTTGCTCTCATGAAAAACCCACCAATTTCCTTTTAGTTTTATGTCCTCAGAAATATTTACTAATGTGCCCTATAAAATTTAATAGTATTCCACATACTAGCACACTACTACTGCACAATAAGCTCCAGACACTTGAACATATGCAATCTCTCCTTACCCTTCCTCTCTCTCTCTCTCTCTCTACATATATGTAATAATGTTTACTGCATAGCCAAATGGAAAACAAAACACAAGGAGCTATTTTCGTAGGAGCTTTACTATAGAATATATATTCTTATACACTTCCCTTCACTCTCTCATAATGCTTTTCTTATGAATCCTCACGCACCTCTCATAATCCACAAGAACACATTACGTGTCTGGGAAACTAATACATTTTGTATTAACAACTCCAACCACTTTTTCCAAAACTTCATTGTTCCTTGTTGGATGAAACAATCCTCCTGTAGGAATGAAACAAACAAGAAAAACTTTTGGGGGAAGAAAAAAAAGCATATCTAGCTAAGCCAAAAGTAAAGCCAAGTCAATAGTCAAGTCAAGTCGCATTATGTTTTCTTTACTTTTTTTTTCTCTCTCTCTCTCCGTTCTAATACTTAACCTTTGCTCTGAACTTTTCTCAGGGAGAAAGAGAGATCGGGAAGGAAAAGGAATAAGGGAGTAAAAAAAAGTTGAGTTTTTCTGATTCTAATGACACAATTAGCCAGAAGGTAATGGTTGAGGGTAAATAGTGTAGGAGTCAATGGTTATGCTAGCTGCTCCCGAATGACTCCTTAAGAATATCACCTCCATTCCTCTCCTCTCAACTCTCTCTCTCTCTGTTGGTCTCTATCTCTCTAGTTTTATATGGACAATCCTATTATGGTAGAGAAGACAAAGTCTCTTTGCTCTCCTTCTCTAAAGGAGGAGCCTAATAGGAAAATACATAGAGAAAATACGTAGAAAAAATGCATGGAAATTTTACGTAGGAAAATACGTAAGAAAACTACATAGGAAAATACGTATGAAAAAAAGGTGCATTTAAACTAATTTAAGAATACATGCTCTTTGAGAATATGAGGGTGAAAAAAGTGAAAAATAAGAAGGTAGGAGGAATATACTGGAAAAAAGGCAATGAAAGAGGTATATGGAGACGAGTATAAGATGTATGAAAAATGTATGAAAAAAAAGAGAAAGTAAAAAGTTTAGTTGACCTCCTGGAGCTCCTTTGGTTGAAGAAAAAAGAGGGAGGGAGTTTGGTGGGAATGAGTCAAGTATGGCCATTTCCTATGTCATCTGTATGATTATGACGGAAGGGAGAGGGAATGAGAGAGAGAGAGAGAAAAGGGAAAAATGGCAAAAGAAAGGTTGGGCCACTTAGCCATCTCACACTCCTGCTCTCAATGAGATTCATAAAGTTTAACTTTCTCGCATTATATTCTTCTCTAATGTGGTCATCCCTGGGAAGGGATAAAGTTGCCATTGAAAATTAAGAGGCCTCCGCTTCTTTTTTCCTTTCCCCCCTCTTTCTTCTTCTTCCTTCTCTTCTTCTTAGAGCTTCTTTTTCTGAAGGAAGAGAAGGAGTAAAGGAAATTTCTATGTATGTTTGAAAGCGAGGGAAAAAGGAGCTCACGATTAGCCTGGGAAAATTGCATCGTAATGTAACTAACCTTTTAGTCTAATCACCTTCCACTTGCGAGTTACTCAAATGGAGTCCATGAAAATCCTAGAGAATCCCATCCAAATAATCTCCATTTTTTCTCTTTTTTTCCCTCTCCTCTCATTCCTCCCATCCATTACAATTGTCTCAAAGTGGCTGAGCAATGGGCTCCTCCAATTCCTCTATCGCTATTCAAATATACTTGGGAAAAACATATTGGAGAGAATATTGTGGGATCGTGTGTTCCGCTTTTTTCTCTTTTTTTCCTCTTCTTATTCCTCTTCTTGTTAGAACTATAGAAGATAATTCTTTTTAGCTATGGTAACATATATGGAGTCACCCTTTGGCTGACTAAGAGAGAGAGAGAGAGTAAGAGTAAGTCTTGTTACGATTTGGATTTTTTCCAAGAAAATACATAGCAAAGCCATTCAAGTGCTTACATTATACAGACCAGGGATATGGAGAGGGGATAATAAAAATGTGATGTTATTCTTTTGGCAATGATATAAGCTCCCTGTCTGAATTATCGTAAGTAGAAAATGGCAAATTTACGGCTAAACCTACTATTCTCCATTGTTTCTATCAAGTGCAGTTCACTCAAATTATATCCTCATGTGGCGAATTCCCTTCCTTCCCACTAAACATGTTAGGCTTGGATGTGCTATTGTCTACAACAGACAGACAGACACACACACACACAGAAGTTCAACCAATCTTACCCATAATAATAACAACCCACATACTGCACATAGCACACACACACACATTTTTACCCACAAATATCCACCTTTATATTTCAAGTACTTTCCTTTCATTCCTTTCCCCCCTAAACATAAAACCCTTACTTTCCCTATCCTCAATGCAATAGCTCAATGAACCACACAATACATTTTCTTTTGTTTTCACCTTCACGAACTTACCTCCTCCTATTTCACATCCACACAGTAATTCTGCTAAAACATTGATTTTTTTCATTCCCCTTATAATGTCATATCGTTTTATACAAATACACGCTTAATACCAGGAGAAAGCTCCAATGGAGAAAGCACTGGGTGGGGAAAGTAGAGAAAGTTGTGGAGAAAGCTGTGGAGAAAGACAGAGTGAATTAAATTGAGAAAATACAGTGCGTTAGCGTTGGGAAAATTGTCTATTCGAACATATGCAGGTACTTGGAGAAAGTAGGAGAAAGTATAGGGAAACTTGTGTATAAAATTCATATGTATAGCACACTAGAAGAGAGTATGTATTTGGAATAAATGATGGCTCAAGCTTCCAGTGAATTTCTCGGTGAGCAGAAGGGTTATGAGGATAAGATAAGGGGTATAATATAGTTAGGTACAGTGCTAGGGTGTTCAAGGGAGGAAGAAGAAGAAGAGGAAGAAGCGTGGGTATAAAGTATATGTACGTCTCTCCATATAGAAAGATAAGAGCACTAGACTCTCAGGTTCTTCGTTATAGGCGAACATGGGGAGGTGGTTCCGTGCAGCCGGTATTCCGTTCGGTTGACGGAGTGTCTGAAGTATGAGTATTATTACGATGGCTAGACGCTTATGGAGATCCATCCACTGATGCCTCCACCATGTTGACTTTGTGGTGGTATGGTAGTAGTAAAAGGGAAACGGAGAGAGAGAGAGGAGATGGTCGTGCCATCATAAAGAATTCTTTTTGTCACATTTCTCTCGCACCATTTCAACTTGGGGAAAATTTTCGACAAAACTACCAACTACCTCCTCTCTCCTCCTCCTCTTTTTCTTCCGAAAAATATCAACATTTCATGGAAATTATACACTGTTATAGTTGCCAATGCGTGACCCTCCACCGCCCATAGCTTACAGAGAAAGTCAATATGTAGGAGAGAGTCATTCGTAACACGTCCAATGCTACAACAAGCACAAATAAATAGAATGCACGCTTTATAACGCACATCATCATCATCATCATCTTCTTCTCCTTCTTCTTCCTCTCTTCTTCTTCTTCTCCTTCTTCTTCCCTCTATAACTTCAACCCACGAAGAAAGGAATAAGAGGGGGAAAGGGTGTACTTTCCCATGGCACTAACATCCACATAAAATATATCAATACATAAGCACTATCTATATAGGCTCTCCTTAAGGAAAAATTTTCATATAATTTAACACAGTTTGATAACACATAGCTTTTCCCTCTAAGCCTGTATATACATGTACCTACTTATACCGCCATACAATCTACGCAAACAATTCCCTATATAAAGTCATCCCTCCTAGCCCATTCCACACTTTTCTACATTCAAGAGAATTACGCTTACACATTATACACAGGGAGATACATATAAAATGTGTCCATAAGGAAAGCATAGGAAGCTAGTTGCATTATCAAGCTAAACGGAAGACTTTTTCCTTGGTATAATTCCTCCTCCTTTCCTTTCCTCAATGCATGTGGATTTATACAAAGCTTTGCTTTTCCTACCGAAAGCAAATTGTCCGAAAATGACAAGAGATTCTTCTTCTTCTCCTCTACAAGCTTCCTTTTCCTCCCGTTTCCTCCAATAAATACTCTCCAAGTATAAAGCACCAGCTTTTATTCATCTCTCTCACACCAATTTTCCCCCCTTCATTCCTACATATAGTACATACTTATTCCTATACATTTCTTCCTCCAATGTGTATAAACGCGGATGTATAAAAAAAACTTATATAAATATATGTACGCTCCCAAAAAATATATATCAGTATTCCCCCACAGTCTATTCCCCTGACTTTGCAAAGTTATCTCTAGAGAAGACTTTCACCACTTTCCCTCAAGTAGGCCTTTCTCCGGAAGAAAGTCACTTTCGTCTGGTCTCGTCCCAATTAGTTTTTTTCTCCCTGTCCATTTCTTCCCTCATCATTTGGGGGGGGGGGAGAACTTAAGAGGGAGAAAATACAAAATTTTGAGAGATAATTTATAAAGATCCGTGAAATGTAAAGGAATTATTATTATGGTAAAATATATAAAGATAGGAGAATTGAATTGAAAATAACATGAAGGCTATAAAAGAGGTTGTTGAGAATTTTTTTTAGGTCGAGAGAGAGAGAGAGAAGGAGAAAGAGAGGCGGCCATAAAGATGGTCTTGATAGTAATTAGATGTTTAATATATTGGTGAGTGAATTATTTAAATGTTTGCTCATGATTCATATTTATGATTATTAGGAGTAGTCATGCATTGAGAGGGAGCATTAGGAGCTCGTAATTCCAGCCCGTCTGGTACATTTCCACACATAGGAAAGTCCTTCCTTTTTTGGGTGGTGTGTATGTGTGAAGGAGAGAATGAGAGGGAGAGAGAGAGAGGAAGAATAAGAAAAGGAGCAGTAGTAGAAGCAGAGAGCAATGTGTTCCTCCTGGATGGCATTTTTGGATGATTGCATTGGATGGGAGATGAAATTTATTGCTGCATATGAATTTAGCCCGCAAAAGGCCATAAGGCTACTCTGGAGGATGTGAAAAGTGGCAAGAGAGAATGGCCCATAATTTTCTTCTCGCTCTCTTTTTTTCACTCTCCATTTCATTTGGAAATCAATTTAGTTTCACTGCATTTACCCCGTACACAACCATACGCCCTGCCTGCTCCTGTCTTTACATTTATATTTAAAGGTGACTTAACTGTCGTCAGGGATAACATACCCATTTCTCATCATTCCCGCCCGCATTTCTCATCCAGTCATCTCTAAAAACAGAGACTACCCTTCCCAAACCCTTTTCTCTTTGTCTCTCTCTCTCTCTCTCTCTATCTCACTTGAGAAAAAAATACTTGAGAAAAAAACTCTCTACTTTCTACTACTGCTATTGCTACAGCTTAAATATACAAATATGTATGATGGCTCTTTACTCTCCAGGAAAATCCCCCTTCCTTCTATTTCTCTATCAAAGCTACATATTTTCACTACAGTAAAAAAACTACAACCTGTCATCACATGTCCTTAAACTCATTTTCTATTGTTTTCGCCCATGTTGAATTTCAACTGACTTTCTCCTCCACTTTACCCCTCCTCCTCCTCCTCCTCCTTCGTTTTTCCTTTTATGAAACTTTCTTTTTCTCCCCTTCCTTTACATTTCTAGCTGGTCTTTCTCCCTATCTACACTATACGGAGTGACTGATAAGCAATAGAAGGGAAAAAATAGAAAGAGCCGATAAACTCGTCGTCCATCTTCCATAATTCATGCTATTTCCAATGTGAATCCCATGTTCGTATTGTTTACTCACTCAACTCCGTCCATCAGTTTTGACTGAGTGGACAAAATTAAAGGAAAACAAACTCTTTTTTTTTGCTCAGTCCTTTCCTTACACACACACTTCCTTCACATTTCCTATGTATTTACGTATATATGTACATATCATGTGTGTATATACGTGTGTGTGTGTGTGTGTGTGTGTCAGAAAAATAATGGAATAGCAAATCAACTCATGGAAGTGTAATATTGGCCTGTAAAATTCTTTCCGCTCGCTTGAAAAAAAAGCCTCACTTCTCTCTTTTCTCACTCACTCGCCTTTTCCTCATTCCTTCGAATTTAATAACATTCATTTTCCCCATACACATGTCCTAAACAAACTTTGAGAGCTCGTACATACACACGTATATGATTAGCTTATACGTTACACTCTCTCTCTTTCACTCACTTATATAAGAAAATCCTACATAGAAAAACACATGACAAAATATGAGAAAATACACACACACACGTATAATTATACAGTACATAGCTTGGGAAAAATTGCTTAGCCCACACCACCAACCGTCCTTGTATATTGACTCGAGGTACTACTCACGTAAACACGAGCCTACTTACTCCGTGTGGATGGAGAGACACGACACTACTACTACAACTACTACCACTATTATTTTTCCTATAGTAAAAAAAAAGCAAGGCCAAAAGACACGAAAGTTAACCAGGAGTTGAGGGCATGCAGCTGAATAATTTATGTTGTCATCCGAGATTATGAGTGAAATAAGAGCTTGTAAGATTTATCAAGATGGAGAGAGAGAGAGAGAGAGTCTGACACGCGAGCACCCTAGAGCCAACTTGCTGGATGACTTGTAAATTTACTATATATGCGTTTCTTTTTTTCTCTTATCCTTTCACATATTATATAGCCTTTGCTCTTGTATAGAGTTCATATTGTTTCTTAGGAATGAAAAAAAAATACCAGTTTATTTCCTAGAATGAAATCCTAGATAATATTAAATGATAATAGAAAAAAGAGTAAGGGAAAAAATATCTTTTTTCCCTTTTTACTCTATGAGCCACATGAGAATTATAATGGAAATAAGCGTGATATTTTTTGAATGGAGAAAATCCCTAGTTTTTTTTTCTTCAACTTTTTCTTCTTCTTGTTGTGGATATGATTGGTTTTTAATGTTTCAAGCTTTCAAGCCTATTATTGGTACACTCCCATTATATAGAGATAAGATTATGAAAGGTGATGATAAGGAGGTAGGGACTCCTACTTTTTTTTAACCATACAATTTCATTTGTACTTGAATTTTTTTTTCCCAATGTTTATAGTATGGTATGAACCTTGGATGATAAAAAATTCACTTTACTTTCCGTCTGACAGACTTGTATGTGTATGGATATGGTGAAGTCATGTATTTTTCAAAGGTTTTTTATAAAAATGTGGAGGGGGGATGTTGTAGTACATACGTAAGAAAAAATAAGAGGGAATACCACCTACATACGAAGTGGTGGCTGGTTGGATCGACATGCAAGGAAAAGGGTGGGTAGCTTTCCGTTGTGAAATGTAGTACCGTCATTTACTTTGATATGAGATGGCAAACAGGAAGCGATAATGGTGCGAACGTCCATCCAAATGAAATAAAAATCACCCATAAATAACAATTAAACTTCAACAATCCTTTGGTCCTTCAGTGCTTGAAAAAATCTTTCGTGAGCATGAGAGAGAGAGAGAGAGAGAGTTCTTCCCTGGAGAAAAAAAAATAGGATATACTTTGTACATTGTAATATATCCACATTTCAAGAGAAAAAGGCTCAATGTCAGCAATATAAGGAAGGAGAAGCACGCTCAAGCTTTCCCTTTATAGTCCTACTAATCTTAAGAGGCCTGAGTTTGAGGAAACATTCCTACAAGCAAACATCAACGGCAAACATGCAATTTCCTCCAAATTATTATTATTATTATGATTATTTCCATATGGACTAACTACTTAAAGCTATGAGGCTTGAGCTGGGACTCCTCACATAACAATCTTATTTTCTCCTCTCTTTCACACAAGCACATCCAGACTCACACATACGTGTTTATATGTAGTAATTCTCCATATGTATTTACAGTTGGTACTTCTCTCCTTGGTAAAATTAACCATCTCTCCCCTGCCAATTATTACCTTATCAGCCCTTTGAAAGGCATTTCATTGCCATTGTGTGTAGGTCGTAGAGGACAAGAGGCGTATGGAAGAGGTGTATTTGAATTCTTATTCCCTGCCTATTAAAAATAGTAGTAGACTTTCTTTCTTTATTAGATCCCTCCTTTCACTTGTACTAGGGAAAGAGGCTCATTTGGGGTCAATAATGACCAAAGCTTAAAAGAAATTTTTTATATTCATTTGTTTTCACCAGCTTTCAGCCGCTCTCTCGCTTCTAATTACTCCGCTCTTTCCCCCCTTCCGAATAATTTCCCTAGTAATTAAATAGAAATTAGAGGCACTTTCTATTGGTGAAAGTCCAATCCTGGAACTTGTACGACTTTTATCTCTACTTTCACCTGGACTCTCAAGTGCTTTTCCAATTATTATGAATTTTATCACATCTAAGATCACTCTCTGAATTATTAACTTTGCACGGCTAAAAAATACTTGGATCAATATATAGTTGGAATACTTTTAGGGGAGGAAAGGATTTTTTTGTATTCTTAAGTATTTGGCTACCATTCAATGAACAGTAAAGTATGGAAGTTTTAGTAGTTTTTAGTGTGTGGGGAAAGCTAAGGGTTTTTTTGGGGGGGAAGGCGAAAGAGTGAGAGAGAGAAAAGAGTGAGAGAGAGAGAGAGAGAAAGATAAAGTAAGATCTATTCGGAGAACATAAAAAGTGTTGTTGGAGAGAAGCTTCTGGTTTTATCATGTAAAAGTTTCTTGGAAGCTAATAGCAGGAAAACAAGGCGAGTCCATGAAATAATGGCTTTGTGCTCCTCGTTTTCCCTCCATTTCAAATGAAACAGTCTCATTAGTCTTATTAATGCTTTAATTCTTTTCTCTTTTTATCTCCCACCATTACTCCTCACGTCTACCGTGTTCCCGGCTTCGCTCAAGTAAAATCCACTTTCTCTCTCTCTCTCTCTCTCTCTCTCTCTCTCTCTCTCTTATTTTCCCCTCAAATTATTTTCCCTGCCAAAAAATCCCCAAATATGCGAATATCTCAATGTTATCTCTATACACATACTATTACGTTAGTTTTAACACACATACACACACACACGAGCAAGAGAAATTATGAGTAAGTTTACATGTCGCTTCTCTCTCTTTTTTTTCTCTCTATCTTTCTCATAGCATGTTTTATAAAAATTTCCCCATTCTATCCCCGACATTTTCCTCATCTTTCTCTCTCTCTCTCTCGCACTTTTTTCTCTTTATATGGATATTTGCCATGGGCAAGCAATGAAGAGGAGAGAATTATTTGAGTATATGTAAAAAAAAAAAGAGAAAGTAATTTGATTAATCAAGAATAAAGTTGATTAGAGGAAAAATTCAAGGATGAGGAGGAAGAGGAGGAGGGGGAGTGGAGGAAAAGAGGAGAGAATTATTACTGCACACACGTCTCTTTTTCATTCTCATCCACAATCCTTCTTATTATTAACTATACATGTATTTACATAGAAATTTCTTGTATACTTTCTCCCGTAGGTTATTGTACAGAGGGAATTATCATTAGGCTCTCCTTACTCCCTTTCTCTCTCTCTCTCTCTACTATTACTATTGCTCTCATATTAGTTTATGGATGCTTCAGAGCTTGTTCTTCTCTTTTACATAGTCCCATTCTCCCGCTATAGTAGAGGCAGGGAGTAATGGCTAAGATTTTATGCTTTCACTTCCCTGGGTCTCTACTATGCTGCGCAGTATAGGAAGCTTATTGCATATAAATGAAGGACTTTCACCCTATTTATTTCCTATGTAGGTACATAGGTTCTGGTGTGTGTGTGTGTGTGTGTGCAAAATGGAATGAGAGCATGTAACTAATAAGAGTTTTGCAAGTTTGTAACGGCTGCATTTGTCTCTGGAATCCCGCGAGAATTCCCGGCTCCGCAATGGTTCCTTCTATTTCCATGAATTTCGGGAAGTAAATGCAGGAGAGATGGGAGTGACAGATAGAGAACGGTATGCGTGGATCCAGAGCAAATTTCTTATGTTATGAGGAATAGGAGAAGAGAATGCCGTTTCTCATTCGGCTACCATAAGCTTCTATATTGGACCATTTATAAATGTGTGTATAAATAGGGAAGGGGAAAGAGAAAGAGAGAGAGAGAGAAGGAAAGAAGCGAGAGAGAGGATGAGTTTCCTTGGTATTATCTCTTTTGAGGAAATGTAAGGAAAACTTGTTCCCAGCTTCCCTTCAGGCCTCCAGCTATTAAAAACTACAAGTTGCTATTACACTTGCTCCTACACAACTTTCCAACAAATGCAGCATTATGGAAACAACCCAAGAGATGAACTTCCTTTTTATCCTGACTTTTCTCTCCCTCACTCTTCTACAAAATCCTTTGACCTTATTACTCTCCTGGAACCTTCACTGCCAGAGAGAACGACACAGACATGTTGCACATGGAGAGGAGCAGCCACTATTTATGAGTATTATTTTGTCTCCAAACCTCCTCTCCATGTTTCCTCCCCACATGTAAGTACAAGATACAACTTTCACCCTACAGATCCGAGAGAATACTCCGAGCCCATTACTACACATATAGTTGTGCAATGGCGAAAGTAAATATGTGATGAGTGAGCAAAATAAAACTTGCTCCTGAAAAAGCACGCGTACATAGTGCCTTTTTAAAATCTGCTGAACATGTGCTAAAACTATTTTTCAAAAAAATCGCTCTCTCCACATGTGTATTCCCTATACAGTTTTTTATGGGAAAAATACGATTTCCCCCGTATTCTTATCCCTACTATTCTCACTATCGTAATCACTAAAGTTTCTCCATATAAATATAATATTGTGGCCAATTTTCACATATTTGTATGCTTATATACTCTAATGAGCAAAATGACAGTCTTTTTACATTTGAAATCAAATAAGGAAAATTTGGAGCCTGATTTTAAATACCAGTACATTTTACCATCTCAAGTGGAATGCAAGTCCAGAAAACTTGGAGAAAGCATAGGGAAAGTAGGAAAAAGCACGGAGAAAGCATGGAGAAAGCAGGGTGAAAGTATGAACGAAAAGGTAAATTGCAAAAATGACGAAAACAAAGAAGAAGGGAAGGTATGCAAATGGGAAGGAGTGGTGAAAGCTCAAGAAGGGATTTTCTCCGTGTCTCACTCTGTCTCTTCGGGCTCTTGTATGAAAATGAAAGAGAGCAGGATGAGAATTTTATTATTTGATTGAGACATTTATCATTGTGTAAGCCGTCTCTCGGCAAGACAGAGACACAAGGCAGTTACATTGCTGAGTCAGTCTCTACGGAGAGACCAGAGCCCCTTGACTCGTTCCGGGTGTGAATGTAAATAACTTGTGAGTGTACTTACCCTCCATATATGCTGACTTGTCGACAGCCCAGAGATGTAGTAGTAGAGGTACTGGAGCAAAAGTGGGTAAGACGATGGCTCTAATATTCCATGCTCCATTCCCATACAATGTCTCCATACCATCTCCTCCACCATCCTTTAATATACACACTGTAATCTTGCTCGCCTTGTACATGTATAATGGTATCTTTGCTGGATATGGGAAAGGTGATGGGAATGAGGTTGCCAGTCCGTTTACCTGATCAAATGACTGCTCGGGGTATTAGAGTATTAAGGAAACCAGGCTCCATGTATCAAGCCTAATGCGACACCCGCTATGATCTTCTTGACACCAATGGCCCACAAATTGCTTTCACACATTTGCCAATTCCTGACACATTAATTTCATTACGGAGACCCAACAGCCTCCCCACATCACCAAAAAAAAACTTTTCCCACATTTTTACCTTCCTCCCCAATATAGTTTCCTCTCGAAAATTCCAAAAATATACATACACAAAATCCCCGATTCTCTCCTCCTTATCATTCCAAATTCTAACTAACAAGAGTCCCGGACTTGAAACTGTATAAAAGAAGCTATAAATTCCAACACCTACATAACTCTTTTCCATTGGTAATATCCCCCACTTTTTTCCTTTGCACATGCATACTTTCCCTCCTATGAAAAATCATAAGAATTTCCTATACCTCCAACATGCAAAAATTTATCCCATCTTATGTATGTCTTAGTATGTAAAATAAAGGGGGGAACAAATTTTTTCTCCCAATCTAAATTACCAAGAATATTTGAGAGGAGGAAGCTTGGGTAAAATATTTTCCAACATGAGAAATTATAGTAGTAGGAGGGAGGGGGAAAGAGAGAGAGAGAGAGAGAAGAAAGCAATTAGTTATTCTAATTTTGCAAAATTTTCTTATTTGCCCCAGAGCAGCGATAAGATATGGCTTTTCCCACTACCATTATGATGAGACGAAAGTTATTAGGAAAATCAGGGGAAATGTATGGCCGTTATATTTTACTCTCCCTTAGACCTTCCAATATTCCTCAATCTGCAGCCTTTAACTATATACATATATAATGTTCCTTCCCATGCACGCACATTGTAGCGAGAAGAGAATGTGGAAGAAAGGCTCCTTATGGAACATCCTGTTTGTAATTATTTGCCGATAAAGATTCATAGTAAAAGTTTGTCCATGTGTAAGTGAGTGAGTTTTGTGTTTGTGTGTGGGTTAATTTACGAGGTCTGCTTGATTAGTATTTTCCTGTTGGTTTGTTTTCAGTCGTGCCAAAATGTGTAGGCAGATCCATACTCAAGGAATTTCTCCTTTCACAGAGCTCCTCTAGTACTACGTGCGTATGAGTTTCTGTGGAGATTAAGAGAAGGTAGAGAGAGAGAGAGAGAGGGAGAGAGAAAATATGCACTTATAGAGAGAAATCCTCTTTGTTTTCCCTTTTCTCCCTGTCTCAGTATGAGCCCATATAGTCCCAATAATACTTGTAATATATAAACTAAAGGGTATTTGTCTCATGGTAAAATACATGATCGACTTTTATTCATTTTGCCAAGCCAAGCCAATAATAATAAGTGGAAAGGTTCACTAGTTACGTTCCGGCTCCCGATCTTAATCTTGATTTATGGCTTTGCGGAGGCCCATTCTATAGGGTTTAAAAACTATGGTTTAGAAACCCGCTCAAATCCAATCTAATCCTATTGTATTCCTAACTGGTGGAGAATCAACTCAAAAATATATTTACCCTCGCCATACTAAATACCACTGCTATTCCTCTTCCTCCTCCTCCTCCTCCTCACACTCATCTTCCTATTCCTATTACTTACTCTACCAATTCTAATATAGCACCGTACTAAAATTCACATTAAACATATTTAAATAGCATTTTCCATGTACACGCATGCAAAATCTGTGTGTATAATTCACATTGAACTTTTAATATATTTTCCCTCCTACGAAATCTCCCATGATTTGGTGACAAAAAATTAGGAGATAAAAGGCCATTATACTAGGAGCAGAACTTAAACCTACTACAAGTGTATGAGCACCCAGTACACAGACATATATGTACAGCCCAGTGGTTCTTTTATACTCGTATTACAAAGATATATTACTTCCCTAAAGAACGTATAGTAGTAGTAAATCCTCTCTCGTCCCTTTGAGCCATGTACGTCAAAAACTATAGAAAATATATAAAAGCAGAGTGAGTTTTCCAGCTTGGTTTGTCCTGACTGCTCATTTATATTTCAAAGCAAGTGCCACCTCAGAACTCTGTCAATAAAATTTTCAATATACGTACAAATTGCCACTCACCACCCAATTTGACCCTTGACAAGCCGCCTTTCAGCTCTCTCTAATCAAATTTCCAGGCTTATTCCTCTCATAAATATATGTCTAGCTATATAAATATCAATTGGGAAAACTTGGTGAGTCAAGAGTCATTTTTTTCCACCTCAGTAGGAATTTCTATGAATGTAGAAATAAATTCCGGCTTTTCTATTATTTTAATATATTATTCTTATACACACCTGCCCACTCCTGGGGAGTATTACAACAAAGGATGGATTTTCAAATCATGTGGAATGAGAAGGTTTAAAAGGAGATGATCAAAAAATAAGCTTCGGTGGGGTATATGTCTTTGGTGTGGTGATAGATGGATGGACAAAAGTACATATATATGTGTAGTGGGTGTGTGTTTGCGGGTAATATTAGAGATGCTTTTCCATGAAACAAAATATGAGAGGGAAAGAAAAGAGGTGAGCTGATGCGAGGAATAAATTCATGCATAATAATAATAAAGATTTTAATGAAACCTGAAGGCTTGAAAAGTTATGGCCAATGGGAGGTTTTGAAATTTGAGCTCAATAATTGAAAATAGCATTGCGTAGTGGGTAATGAAATCAAATGTGAAATGAATATTTGGATATCAAAAGGATAGAAGAGCTCAGAGTGAGAGGAAGAGAGAGAGAGAGAGAGAGTGAAAGAGGAAAATATAGGGATTTTTTTTGGAGGGATTTGTGTGCGAGCATAATTGTAGTTGAAGGTGAATGTGCTTTGGTAATTTATATGGGGAGCGTATAATATTTATATACGTAGGTGTAATGGCACTTGTAAAATTTTATCATGTATATACATATGTATATTATTTAGAAAATTAAATCCCTAAATTATTATATGCGTATATTGGCGAGAGCTTTAATGCATAGAGAGAGAGAGAGGTAAATGGAGAGAGAGAAATGGTAAGGTTAAAATGTCGAGAGGACGAGGAAAAGAAAAAGAGAGAGAGAGATAAAAGAAGAATATACGCCAGCATGGTAATTATTTACACAGAGTGAAGAATTTCATGGAAATTTAAACACGAGATTACATTTTTAAAGAGATTTTCTCCTCCAAAATACTAATATATATGTATATGGGGCTCTCTCCATGGTAAGCGGATCTGTTTTGTCAGAGGAGAAAAAATAATTAGCCAGGTTGAAGAGGGTGGAAGAAGAGACAAGATTGCTCTTGATATGCCCATCTCTCATAGAATAGATTATAAGTATGAAAATGGAATGAGACACGAACACATACACGGGAGAGTACAGCGAGAGAGAGAAAGAGAGAGAGAGAGTTGGAAGAGAAGGAGAGGTACGCCAAGTAAATGTTTTTAATAAGGCACAATCCCGCTCCCGGGATCTTATTTCACCCGGTTAGTTCCTCTCGGTTTACTTAATTAAGTCAGTTCAATGATTTGACAAGAGGTTTAGAGACTTGAGACTAATTGTAATTTACTTGATTCCCTCCACCATCTCTCCATCTTGACTATGTCTCCTGACCCTACATTTTTTTATCCTTATCATAATCAGTTTTTTCCCCCATACCTTTACATACCTACTTTTACTTTCTCTCCCATGTTTCCCTTCTTTAATGAAAAAAATTTTTTTTCCCTTACTCCAATTAATTTAAAGCATGAGAGAGAAGAAGTCAATTATTGTCTATTATAATATACTTAACCCTTGAGCCGTTTTCCTTGGAGAATGACTTTGTCCCTCTCTCTCTCTCCTTTTTCCCATGTAGAGCCACTCCCCTTATTACTTTTTATGGGAAATCAAGAAAAGGTTTTGCATCTCGGAGCTCAAAAAAATTTCCTTTAATTATTATGTCCACAAAAAATGGAAAATGTTTGTGAACAAGGACAAAATCCTTTTTTCTCATTTTCCTTGATTCGTAACGGTAAAATTTTGTTCAATCCATGTTTTCTTTAGGCTTAAAAGGGACTAATTTCCATTTAAAATCACATAAGAAATCTCAATTTAACATTTCACATAGTACACAAGAAAAATCATGTTACTCGTTCTAAAACATTTTCTCACACATTTTTCTTGGGAGATTTTCTTATATCACTATTGGATTTTTAATGAAGCTCAAAAGTAATATTTATGGGTAAATTTAAAAAGAATGGAATCATCCTAATCAAATAGTACATGTGACAGGTAATAATTTGTTTTAATTTTTTAGCATTATTGCATATTGCTTTGAAAGAGAAAAAAAAAAGTTAGAAAAAGAAGGAAGGAGGGGGAATATGGCTATAAAAAAGTGTGAGGACTCGTGTAGTTTGCAAATCTCCCAAAAAGGACAAGGTAGCAGGACATAAGAGTGGTATATAAGGGAAGAAGTCATAGAAAAGTCATGATTGCCCTTGGTTGATGAGCTTGTTGGGAGTGTTTAAAAAGTTCGGAACTTTTGTAGCTGATGAGTGCTCACACCTGATGGGAGATACCTGGAGGGGGATAGTGTGAGGTCTGGATTGATTCCACACGGGCATTACACTAGTCTTATTGCTATTTACCTTATTTGGCCCCTCCACCCAAGGATAGCTTGGAGGGAAGCCCATACCAAAGTTGGTATGAGCTGCCAAAGGATCGTCAGAATGGGAGCGACCACCAAAGCACACATACACACACACACACAAATTCACATCCTACTAAAACATATATAGCCACACACACAAAATCCACAGAAAAGAGAGAGAGAGAGGAGTAGTAAGTAAACAAAAATTCAACATCCAACAAGCCACCTTACATATAAAAAAAACTATAGAGACTTTTTTTCTTTTCCCATAAGAAAAACCCATCCATGGGTTGGGTGAATGAGCGGAAAACAGTGCGGAAAATAGGACTGATTTAATAGAAGATGGACTGAAATGCCGCCTCATTGAGCACGGACAATGCGCCTTGTAATTAACCATTTATCCACTCATCCTCCATGCCAATCTTCTCTCTGTCGAATCTTATCTCTTGAAACATCATCCCAACTTCCACATTCCTCCATCCTCTCTCTCTTCACTATATCCTCTTGGCCTAAAAATATTCCTACCACCCTTAACCTCACACACACTTGGGAAGGAGGAACGCCAAAAGCTTCTTTCCCAAAAATACTTGCTTTTTCTCACATCTTCCTTTTCCCTTCCTTTCAAAAGCCGCTCTTCTCCAATCTTATCCTCTTTTTCCTACGTATTCTGGGGAAGAAGAAAATATCAGAAAAAATCCGCTTCTTTCTTTTTTTCCTCCCTCCCCTAGCTTTTTCCTCCTCTTCTGAGATACAATTGAGGAGTAAATCCTCCATGAAAACCGATTAATTAATGACCAAGCTCTAATCCCACTACTACTGCTGCCCAACACTGCCAATTCCACCGATCTTCAACTACCCCTTGATTTTTCCCTGGTAGAGACCCAATACAAGTTGGAAGGGAAAGAGAGAGAGAGACAGACAGAGTAAGGCAGAGAGAGAGAGAGAGTAAAAAGTTGGGAGAAAATTAAACAGTGATTTGTAAGGTTTGAGCGGAGAGGAGAAAAAGAGAGATGATGCGGGCACAGAAGGAGAAAAAGAAGGGCGTAATGAGATCGACCACACAGCAAGACTTTCAAGATCTGGGATTGTAGAATGTACCCTAGGGAGTCGTTCAGCGGTCGAATGTCATACATGAAGATGCTCGAATGAGTCGTAATTATAAGGAAGCCCTGTAATAGGAAAAGTTCCCTTCACAAGATTCATGTCTTTCCGCTCTCTCATCACTTCAAAATACTACTTACTATAGATACTATAAAGACTGGCTCTGACTGAGTGAGTGAAATTCATGGAATCCGCCGCTCATATGGAGGAGAGACTGGGTCGCTAATCTATTTACTACTACACAGCTCTTATATAGAAATGATTTGCCCATATAATATTATTACATAGTTCCTCTGCTCTATGTGTACATGTTAACATTATCAACTGTGTATGTGTATAAGTTACATGTGTCCACATAAATAACTCCGAGTACACCTTGGTCGCTCATATGTGAGCCCCCTTGTATATTTCAGCCTTCTCTAATTCCATAAGCTCATCGAATAATATTTCCACCGTTCAATCTTCCCATCACACTCTAATATAAAGTTGTGCACGTATGTGCATGAATGTGCATGATTTTACCTGTACGTACATATATGAACATGCTCATCATTCATGCATGTACATACATGCGTATGATTTTACATGTATGTACATACACACGTATAATTTTAAATGCACGTACATATATGCCCAAGCTTACACAAGTAAGTACATATATACATGAGATTTTCCACGTCTGTACATACAATAGAGTACAGAGCCTCTAAGCTCTGCAAACTTGTAATGGTGGTAAATGAAGGAGCGGATGCTAAGTGGGACAGGAGGAGTGTACATTAAAAATGCTATTACGGTAGATGTAATTTAATATACAATAATTTTAAAGTTAAATTTCCAGAGGTTAAGTTAATATAGGAAGGCGTTTAATTGAGAATGTGAATTTGAGCTCATATGAAAATATATGTGTTATAAAATATAGGAACGAGGGTTGAAATAGAAGAGGACTTTTTGCGTGGGTGCTGTGTGAAGAGTCCAGAAGAAGGAATTTCTATTTGGAGTGCCTGTACATATATAAAGGGACGTCTAGGGATAGAGTGTATATGTGCGTAGATAGATATAGAAGAAAGATCCGGTTGAGTGGAAAGAGAGAGAGGAAAGGAATTTTGGAGGAAATTTACGCAACCCGGTGAGTGTGTTGGGTTGAAGTTGAAGAAGGGATTTGATGGTGCGGTCGTTGTTGCGGAACAAGCCTTAAGGCTCTCACCAGGTTTATTATTAGTTGGCCACACGCGCCTTCCACAAGGATTAAATCAAGTCGACTTGTTAGACTCTGCCTCTACTCGACCCCCTCATTTCTTCCATCTCATAAAACTTTACACAAATATTTTCAAACTGTCGCAAGTCGAATGTCCATTTTTTTCCTCTCTTCTCTCCTCCTCACAATTCCTATGAGGAAAAGCAATTTTTTCAACTTGCTCACACAACTCTTGTAAAAAGCAATAGAATTTCTTCACATTTTTCTTATACTCTGCTTTTTCTCTCTCTCTCTCTCTATCCTTCATACTCCTTTCCCACTACCACTTACTCATGGCTTATGGATTTTTCCTTTAAGTACTCACTTTTATATCCGACATGGATCTTTATACGACTTTGCCTTTCCATGTGCTCATCCAGAAGAAGAGCATTCCGAGAGGGTGTTTGTTCCCATGGATTTTATGTCCTTGCTCAGCCTCCCTTTATTCTTCTATATACCAAGAAGAAGGTTCGGGCGAAGTGGGGCCTACAGAGTTCGTGTTTGTTTATGAGGGACAATTTCTTTGGATATACAAACACACACACACACACAGGCTGGCGTGTATGTTGTGAGGAGTAGTTAGCGACAGTAGCGGTTATGCCCCTTCCCTTTGCCCCCGTGTCATTCCTAAGCTTTATGTCCTCTCTCAGTTTTTTTTGTCCTCGGGTATATTATGAGGAAAGTTTGGTAAAAATCCTATCAATTGAGCAAAATATAAAGTCGGCTTAAAAGCTATATAAAAGTTGGTAATAAAAATTTTCCTAATAAAATTTCAAGTCTGGATTGAAATGTCTTGTAGGGAAAAAAGTCCAAAGTTTTTTTCTCTCCGCCTTTTCCTACTATATATCCTCCACATCATGTTAGTTACTCTTACTTCCCTCTCACACAAAATATATTCGATCCAGATAACCTATATGTTGTATATGCAATGGTAGTAGAGCATTTATATAGTGTATAGATTTATATATATAAATATAGGCGGTACTCATGAATATCAATAGAGGAAGACACGGGTTGCATGCTCATATTGTCATAGTAAATCTATGGCCAAGCACATTAGCTCCAAAATTGGCTCATAAATATTCTCTCTTAATTTTCTTATTTATGGCTTACGACAAATAGCTTTTGATAATTAAGAGTTATTACCGTATGCGCGCTCCTCACTTGTACCTTTCTCTCCTCACACTCCTCTCTCACACTAAAGGCTTCTCCATGGGAGGAGTAAGAAGCTTGGGAAAATATGTATGTAACTATATTTTCCTTGGTAAATATATTGGACTTTAATCAAAGCCCAAGTTTCCTACGCCAGCATCCTTATCTCTTTCCATTCTTAAGCTTTTTGTCTTCACCTTCAAGGAATTATCCTACGTCCGCTCCAATATTAATCCCTCGTGTGTCTCTAGGATTTTGTTGCCTCCCTTTCCCTTATTTATTTCTTCTCTCTGTCTCTTCTACTTTGCCTCTCATTCACTCAGACACACTCTCTACTAAATTCCTTACCTCACTGTAACCAACTCCTTTAAATATTTTTACCAGAGCAACGAGATAAAAGGGAATTCTCTCCGAATTTTTTTATTGACCCTTTTTTTCTTCTCTCGACATTTTTTGAGAAAGCAATTTTCTCTTTTCCTTAGTAAAAATCTTGGAAATCCCTAAGCTGAAGCTAATGAACCTTAGATTTAGGAATATGAAATTTCTTCAAGGAGAAAAAGTTGGTAGGGGGATATAAAATATATAAAAGGAAAAAAAAGTCATGGAAAAAATGTAAAGAAAGCTTGTTGATGAGGGTGGAGGACATTGAAAAAGCGATTGTGGAAGGAAAGGAGGAGAGATCTGAATTCAATTGATATTTCGTGTGGTTGATTATATGTACATACATATTTACGCATGTTCCTTATATATACGTATTTAGGGGAAGGAATCAAGTATATAGAGAGCTTTTTAATCGTCGTACTCAGGAAGGAGGAGTATCAAGGGAAAAAGGAGTTTTAGTCCATTGAGAAAAAAAGTGCGTGTACGAGGGCGAAAAATCCCTGGTATTCATGGACAAAGTCACAAGTGTTCTGGTTCCCATTGACTCTCCATTGGAAGAATGTTTGCACTCCCTACAATAGCTTACATTGTGAGGACAAGTGTTGAAAAAAAGAGGTGTCCTTTCATGGTGGAAAAATTGATAGGAAATGAGGCAGGGGCAGGAGTGTAAAGCTTGTGTATTTTTTAACGTGGGAAATACCCGGAAAAAATGAGGGTGTAGAAAAGTCTAAGAAAAAAAGTAGAGAAAGAGAGAGAGAGAGAGAGAGAGAAGTAAAGTAAAGGAAAAAATAGCATGTAGAAAAGTGTGGAAATACCCTTGAAACATTACAATACACTAGGGAATGAAAAATGGTCCGGAGTGACACATAAATATGCTTAATTAAAAGAGACTTGCAATTGTCACGAGGTCTGCGAATAGGCTTAGAGTAAGTGCTGACATTCCAACTCCAGCACTTTACTCCATAGAAAGTTGAAAGGAGTAGGGAGAAAAATACATGGGGAATAAATAATATTGGAAATTTTCAAAAACCCCTTATGTTTTCAACCTTAGAGAGAACTACACTTTTCACGCACTACATATTAGGGTTCACTCGCTAAGTATTTAAAAATTTAGAAAAAAAATTCGTTTGGAAAAAAACAAATTGATTTCATGGAGACTTCCCTCTTTTCCTC
>JAQFXU010001434.1:0-29193 GCA_034693705.1 Spatulosminthurus flaviceps | reverse complement strand
ACGAGATGGTTGTGATGCTTCAAAAACATATTTTTCCCAATTTTAGTGACACACTTCAGTTTTGGTCAAAAACGAACGGAACCCAAGGGGGTAAAAAAACCTAATGTGCATCGCATCGCGAATAATTAAACAGCCGCCATTTGAGCATCCCCATCTTTAAAATATTCGCCATTTTAGCATCCCAACATGTTGACATCCCCGGCATAAAAATTACCTATCCCTAAGCGCTCCTAAATATGTACATATAGAAATGTGCATACATGTAGGGGCGTATGAAAAAAAAATATAATTTTATAAAAGAAACCTTACCTAGCCGGCCCCTTGCAATAACCATGAGCATGAAAGAAATTTGACTGAGAAGTTGATAAGGTAATGTGACCACAAAAGTGTCATCGTAGTTTGGAATACTACCCCAACGTACTAAACGAGTCTTCCGGGACTTCATGTTCTTTCCACGCTCTTGCAAGGTCACTTTGACGTAAGACGATGCTATAAAGAAACAAATATATTTTTTAAGCGGATTTTATTACCACCTAAATTATACAGCTCAGATGGCTAATCCTGTCACAAGGAAAAAAGATTGCCTTCCTCCCCATGAAATATATGCATAGAAATTTATTACCATAATACTTCAAACTCCCTTAGCAAATTACTCATCCAATATTTATGTATTTATATCAAATTCGCCATATAGAATTAAAAATGGTAGCTAGAAATAAAAAGTATGGTCTCGTTGTTGATTTGATACATTAGTCTCCTATACATCGTTGAAAGTTTGGATAAAATCTCTATGAAAGTGTCACAGATGGGGAAAACTTGTTCCAGTTAAACTGTCACATTTACATTATAAAGAATTGCAAGAAAATTCACTACTACCGAAAGTACTAGTACAGAGCGGTGTGAGAGCCAGAGGACGTCGTGGTAAAAAAAACGAGCTATCAACCATACGGACAATTGTAGTTATTTTAAGAAAAAGACAGATATTAAATATATAGAGAAATGGCATCGTAGATTTATATGCATCCATAGCATCTATACAGAGACTATTGATGGGCTCAAAAGGGAAAGAGATTGGGGAAGTTGTGAATATTTTCTTACTTTCTACTCAGAAACTCAAGTTATTGGGACATAAATCTTTAAAAGCAAGTCATCCGTTTCATTGGCTATCATTTCTTAGTGGATCGCATGGATATTTGGTTTGAAAAAAATTTCCTAGTTTTCTCATATAATACATATGAGTTTATATATTACATATATATGTTATTATATAATACGCATAACTTACTATAGTCAGAGTCTGTAGTCTCATGTAATCCAGTGGCTTGGAAGATTTTAAGTGTAAGGAGCCCGGGACCCGGCTCCTGAGACCATTGGAGAGATGTGCACAATTTGACACCATCACTCAAAGATGAGGCTGTATCCAATTTTTTCCACATGGTACCTGAACGATAGTCATCGAGGATGTCAAGTTGGTCCAGACCTTTCAAATCCATCATGGGAATGTTCACACAACCCAATAAACTTTTCTCCTCCTCCCCCCTCACATTGACGGATGAGCCCAAAACCCGAAGTTTTAACACTTTGGTGTGTATCACATTTTTTCGCACATGGAAATTAAATTCTTCATAGAATTCCGGGGCAAGTCCCGTAAATTCTTTTGTTCGATGCTTCCCACTCCTCCCCGGGTATAATTTTACTTTGATGAAATGTGCCACTTTCCCAGGGAAATTCTGTCCACAGATGATTTTCACATTTAAAGTTTGACTTGAGATGTCATAATAGAGGGAGAGGGCGAGCTTCGGATCCGTGTCTTCTTGGTGAAATTGAGGATAAAATTGATGTTCCATCATGGGAACTTTTACTTGACTCCCAAGTAATGACGAGGATTGGAGAAGAGATTGACTCGCGGAGAGTCTTCGTCCCATGGGATTTCTATCGTAGGTTTGCGACTGGAGTGGGACCTATAATTTATTTTACAATGCAATGGAAAAAATCTCATAAAAAACGGGATGATTTTCCAGAAATATTTATACTTGACAATTTTCCTATACCCAATCTTATTCTGAAGTCCTAAGGAGTCAAATGTTCTTTCCAATAGTAATAAAAACGTAGTTTTATTTAATTGTTTTTAAAATCGAAAACGTCTTTACCAAAGCCATGGGCTTTTATTTTAAACGTAAAATTTAGCTGTTAATTTCAATGGAAAAATGCTTTTGAGATTTTAATTTACTTTTTCCCTCAATTCTTTTCAATCCTGAAAGTAATTATTTTTTCCTGTAAAAGCATACAAAAATGTCTTAATATAACATAGAATAACACATTTATTCCTACATGAAAAGGTGAGCCCTTGAAAAGTATCAGAACATGAGGCAAAACAGGACAAAAGCAAAAAGCAGACGAGGGTAAATATGGACAGGGGTAAAAACGGACAGGGGAAAAACCGGACAGCCTTTCCATTCATTGTGCTGTCCTAAGGACATGACAGCTTTACGCTTTACCAACCTTAGGACAGCACAATGAATGGAAAGGCTAGTAATTAGCCTAATTTAAAATTAACCAACTTTTAATTTTGATTAATTGGATTTTAAACTACTCTTTTAAAAAATGCACTTTAAAGATAAGAATGCTTCGACATTTATTTTGTAATTTGTATTTTCAAAGAACCTTGAATAAAAATGTATTTCATGGATAATTTCCCTATGCAAATTAAATTTGGTAATTACAATGCTATTTTAAAGATAATATATGGGTCCTCTATGAAAATTATGGAGGAATTCTTGGAAGACAAATATCATGAAATAAAAAAAATCCGTCCGCTTACAGTTGGGACGACAAAACTAAAGTTCTGATCCGGTGTGAAAATATTCTTATGCGGGATGATCCGGAATTTCTCTCCTTTTTTGGGACAACAAAGATTCTGAACATGGGGGTCCCCATTATTATTTCCAAGTCTCTTCCTACAGAATCGAAGACAGGTCCAAAGGCAAAAGCCTAAAAGAATGAGCACTCCAACACTGAGAGAACTAAGGAAAATAGTAAATTGTCGAGGTGTGATGGTTTCCAGCCAACTTGTCACAATAAAGTGGGACTCATTTGATGACCTGGACAATGAGTCACTCATGACTGGGTCCAATATGAAACTGTCACTGGCCATATTATTTTTGGATTTATCGGGAATGGAAGGGATAAGAAACTTGTGAGGAAAATACATTGAGTCCTATGCTCTGATACACTCTCGCACTTTTCACCCCAGTTCATTACAACAAGTCATAAATTTTTTTATCAAATTATTTGGCTCCAAAACTATATAAAATTATTATGTTGAAAATGTCACAAATCATTTTTTTCCTATACTTTTTTTCTTCGATGTAACAAGGGATTTTTATTATCAGCTCTCCAGCCGCAGCCCAATAATGTTACTATGTTGGAGAGTAAATGAGCTGGGACATTTTTCATTTGTAGGAAATAGTGAAACTACATTTATTGGAAAGAAAACCATTTTCTCTTCTTGCCCCCTCCCCCTCGAAAAAAAACTAAAACTTTTCCTCCTGCCTCTGTGTTAAAACTGGAGAGATTTTAGTGGATGAGTTTGAATGATGAGGCTGCACTGATAGTAGAGACACTGGAAAAGGACAGAAGAATTTCCCTTGTTAGTGACTATAGCCTTTTCTATAGCGCTAATGACTTCTAATAAACGTTCACTTTATTCCATTAGGGCTTTGTCGAATAATGACGTGAGCCGGAGGAACATGTGTGGGAAAGGAAAAGGATAAATTTCTATTATCTTTGCCTATGTAATAGATCTGTGTATTATTTAAAAGCTATCAAGGGAGTGCATGGTGTGCTCAGGCTATAATCTATTGGATTGACATCAATGTAGATCTAATATTATGTTCCTTTGCAAGATGGGATGAACCACATGTCAGGTTTTGTATATCTACATAAGTGTAGTTTTGAAGGTGAGGTTGAAATACTTACCTAGATTTTTTTCAAAAGCACCTGCATAATCCTAAAGGGTAAATATATAATAACCTAATATGTTGTGTGTAATTTTGCAATATATGCTCTCAATGGATCCTAACCTCTAGAATAATATGTGTGCAAACTTTTATCTAAGCAAACATTCAAGGCTCTCTTTAATACAATCATCTAGTGCAATTTTAAACTTTGGAGGAAATTTGGCTGATACTATCTATAGATCTCAGATGTTATGGCTGATAATTTGACGGATGCAACTCAAATGTTCAATATATCTCTGGAAAGCTGACGATTGTAATGCAAATTTTGGGCACACATCTTTGTAAAATGTACGAGTAAAACACTTGTTAAATGTACGTCTGATAATTTGAGTGAGTGAGCTCAAATTTTGTAAAATGTAGATATTTATGCAGGCTGGACCGAACCCTCTCAAATTCTGCCGAATGTAAATATCCCTGCAAGTTGGACGGACTCCACTCAAAGTATATGGAGTGTAACTCTGTGAGATCGGCTTCACTCAAATTGTACTGAACTCGTGTCTCTGCAAACTGGACCGACACAACCAAATTTTGTCGAATATTTTATACAAATTTGACCCATCCAACTCAGCGATATTTTGCGAACGGTAATTTCTTAGAAAAAACTCATTTTTTATTTGCTCAGTCTTCTGTTTCCTGTGCCTCAAGCTCTATTAATTTACGTTGTACCCTCCACGTTTGGGATTTTTTCGACTCCTCCTTTGAAATGAGTCTTACGTATGATTTATTTCAAATTGACGCATATTTGAATGCGCAAAAAGAATTAATATTGTCGATTCCTGTCATATCCGTAATTTATCATTGATTTTTTGAAATGAATAGCCATATAAAATTCTAGAGAAAAGATATTATTCCACGCTGCGCTGGGGATAAATAGCTCCTGCTGGAGTAAAGCTTCAGTTTAGTCTCAAGTTTATTGACGCAAGTGAGTACTTACTTAAAATAATACATAATGTAGTGATGCATTAGATGATATTTACATTTATCGTAATAACACTTTATCACCTATTGTATATAGCCTGAAGCCTTCAAACATTTCCACCTTTCTTTATTATCCCAAAAGAGACAAAGGCTTATGATTTTGTGCAAATATGTTGTCAAATACCTATTGTCATACGCTCACATGTTTCATACACTCTCGTACACGTAGTATTGTTCTGGGTGTCGGAGCAACTGTTTCTCACATTTTATGGCTCAACCTCACCTTCGGAATGATTCCACATGAAATATTATTACACAGTCTCTTCCTCAGATCCAATCCATGATCTATGTATTTCCAATCACATTGTTTTCCATTTTAATATAACACGTGAATAATTACTAAAACTCTTCTAATCATCATCTTATTTTTCAAAGAACATTTAAGAGCCCGGAGAAAACATTATAATTTCATACAAGGGACAGCTGTACAGTTTTACCATAATATTCTGTATATAGGAATAAATAAAAACATTTGGATTTAAATTCAAGGAAGAAAATTCCATATATGTTTGGAATTACAAATGTACATGTAAAATCACCCTTTGAATACCAAAGATTTGGACCTTTTTCATGACCACAGAAGTACATATAATAAAATAACGAGAGGAAAAACGGAATGATACGCGATGGTATGGGAATGAGAATATCCCGAAAAACTCATCCCTGCATTTTAAATTCCCGTTCCCTTCTTTCCCTCTCCAATACTTATAAAATGGAATGGAGGCTGAGGCTGACAATGTGAGAGTTCAAAGAATTCACAATATATTTATAAATTACCAGAGGACTCTTCCCATTTCTCCCGCTTTTATATAGCGTGTATGAATCTATATAAAAAAACAACTTCTTCCACTTGATCCTCAGGTCATGATATACATTCAGTGTGTACTTTATCTCTACCTCATATATAAACTTTGGATGGATTCAGTATACAGTATTATACATACAGCAATGTAGAGAGTATAGTAAATTGGATTGATTGGAAACACTTGTGCAAGTGTTCTTTTTATTCTTGGGAAGGAAAACAAAGGACTTAGGAAATAAATGAGGATTTTATTATTACACTTGGTCACCACATCCAAACATACCACCACTACTCTATAGATGGCTTCTTTTATTGCAAGGGGGAAATGAATGGCTCTTCCATATTCTAACCTTTTATCACTTTCCACTTGTCCACCCATGAGTTTTCTTCGCCACACTTCTGGATGAGTGTCGATAATTCCTATAACTATAAAAGTAGAAGCTCATATAGATAAAAGCTCTGCCAAACTATTTATAGCAAGTTTATAAATTAGCACACAAACATAATATAAAGCAATTTACTAAAAATGCTCCATGTAAAAATCCTTTTTTAATGTATATTGTCAATTTACGTGATTTTTTAACTCAGCATTTTTTAGCACGAGGGCTATGAAAAAAATGGATGAGAGAAATTTGTGTGCAATAAAATGACCCTTTTGTCTCTCCCCTCTCCCTATGATAACGATAGAGAAAATCAGTATAAATGACGAGGCATTGAAATATTGCCAGTATACATCCCATTCATAATTATGACATATGTACAATTTATATGTAAAATAGACATGACTTTCATTCATTAGAAATGAGCCCCGAGCAATTCTATGTGACTTGCTCGACTCCAAAAAATAATATGAAAAGTTGGATCTTCATCCGAAGAAAAATATACATTATGATGAGCATCGTGTACACTCTAAAAAATAATTTTGGAAATTAACAGGATCCCACACCAAAATCTTTGCACTCGGAAACCTGTTACAATTTAACAGGTTCCCCTGTTGAATATATAATGTTAACAAAAATTTAACAGGGGCCCATGTAATTCTACAGGGGCCCCTGTTAAATTTTAACAGGTTTCCGAGTGCAAAGATTTTGGTGTGGGATCCTGTTAAATGGCCTGATTTATTTTTTACTGTGTAGTCAATGTATGAAGGTATATGTATGGTTAGGCAAATTGTGAAACCTTTCCCTTTATTTATTTTCCAAATTTTTTGTCTTCTTTTCCTTCTTCTTTTTTTATCTTGCTCCTGCCAAAAGAAAGAAGGTTTTGAGATCCAAAAATATTCCTTAACTTCCATGATTTATAGATGTAGATATCTATAAAACAAGATGGAAATGGCTCTTGAGTAAACTGACTGACAATGAGAGCCATTCCTGTAATAGAGGGAGACGAATACTGGAGGAAAACTCCGGAGGATCCATCAAATTTGTAATGTAAAAAAAAGTCCTTAAGATAATAAATAGGCTCATTTTTCCCCCTCCCTCCTAAAACTCAAATCATTTCTCTCTCTTATTCTTATCAACATAAATAAACATATGATGAGGACACCCGGTAGCGTTTAGTTTTACGAACACAAAAAAAGGAAGAGAGAGAGAGAGAGAGACGAAGACGAAGTGAGGAACTACACTTTAAAGTAAATACAAGGACACATAAATCTCCCGTATTCTTAACCCAATGCAATGGAATGGCTTCCTGGAAAATTCAAAGTTGTGTACTTTTCAGATGACTTTACTTTTTTGGTCTTGCTTTTCCTGCATTAAAAATATAACGTACCGTTTTAAGAAACCATACTTACCATTACGTGTGTTTATACAAAGGGTGCAGACACCGTTAGGAGTTTTTAGCGTGGCCTTTTTTAAGTATGTTTTGGGGTGTGACAGGTGATAAAAATTAAAGGTCAGAGAGTCAACAGGCGCGGAATCAATGTTTAGTGATTTATTAATTAAATAACACTGTCTCTTATGTTTTTTTAACGTTTATGATCTTTAATTTAACATCCATGAAAATTGATTTATTTACATGAATACATAAATAAATATAATGTAATTTGTTCATTTTTTGAGGTCATTTCCAATGGTAAAATATAGACACGTAGAGAATTTAAGGATTAATCCCGCAAAAAATTAATGATAATTTATTTCCTCTATTTACTAAAACCTTCCCTTTAACTCGCTATAATATTTTCACTATAAATTTTTCCCTTAAATGTTTGGAACATCATACAAAATACAAAGAGATTTGTTTTGTACAGGACCTTGTACAAATTTCAAGCTTCAACAACAACTCTCCTGGTGATATTTGACTTACATTTTACTTCTCATTTTACCCCTCCACTTCACCCCAAGATAATATTGCTGTAGCTTTTTCTTCATCTACTCAATATTTTTTAAAGCACCGGTGCGGAAATCCTAGGTAATTTGTTATTTGTTTATAAATACGTGGTAACTACCACGGAAATAATAAATAATAGATATCAATAGCATCACGTACCATTAACTATTAATCTTTGGTAATCAATTTTAACACGCACCATATATATATTTAATATACAGATGGGCTTCATCTCTACGCATTGATAGAATGCAACTACATATATATATTTACACATATATGCAAATTGGCTCAAGAATTTGAGAGAAATCTATTGGATTTTTTATTATTTATCTTCAGATTATGTATCTTCAGATACATTCCCATAAAACCAACGCTCTCAGGAACCCCTCCAATCAGAAATGAGATTAATAGTTGGAACAATTAACATAATATAATAGTAGCCAACAATGCATAAAAATCGAGTGAACATTAGAAATAATTTTAGTAATTTTAAAACACCTCTCTTTTTAAGCTTCCTCCTCATTAATGATTCCCAGTCGAATGGCAACTTGTTTCACGGAGTTAATCACTTGTTCTTGAACTAAATTAAAACTCATGGCAAGGAGAGCAATGCCAAAAAGAAGATACAATGAGCATAGGGCAATGCTAACCTGGAATATCAAAGGGAAATCATTGTTGTACTCAATTTTAGCACTTATTTCCTCCCCTTTCAACTAGTTATGCATAAGCAGGAGAAAGGATAGAATAGGGCACATAAATTACAATCTCACGCTTCCACAAATTTTATTGAAACTTCATTAGAAGAGAAGAGGCTAATTTCAAAGGCGGAAAGAAAGCTAAGTAAAGGAAGTGTAAAAGTATGAAAGTATTCGGAAAAGTCTCATCCCTTACCTCTGGCCTGTAGGAATTAGGTCCTTGAGACTGTGAAGGAACAAAATCTCCAAATCCAATGGTAGTTAATGTAATGAAGCAAAAATAAGCACTATCCAAGAATCCCCAGGGTTCCCAATTTGAAAATAAATATGCTCCACCAATGATATAACTAAGGACGAGGAAAGCACATAACCAAATGGGAACTGGTCGACTTCCTGGATCAACCTCATCATACTCATAGTCATCATAGTCTTCATCTTCTTCCTCCCAATAATCTAATTCTTCTCCTCTAGGAAGCTGAAAAAAAACCAAAAAAAAAATTTACTATTTTTTTCCAAACTTAATTCTTCTTTCACTATTCACACAATAATTCTCAAAAGAGAAAAAAATCCTCCTCCTCTAAAATCTGAGAGCACATGATACAATTCCCATCTGCGTCCATTATAAAACATGTTAAATTCTCATGCTAGTAAATTACTGTGGTGTATACACAGCGTAAAAGTGTGTAAACTAATAAAGTCATGTACTTTACGTTTACTACACAGAAGCAACCCAAGAGTTCCTTCTAACACGAACACCATAAAGTACTCAAAGACTAACATTGTTTATTTTGATTTATTCATCAATGCTGAGTGAACACAATGTCTAATGAGTGTTTGTGTGTGTGTGGAAGTGTGTACGAGTGTAAAGGTCTAAATGAGTTTTTCTATCTACATCAAAGACGACTACTACTTCTCTATTCAATTCAATTCCTTGAACTTCCTTGTTTCTCTTGTATCAGTGCTACTTGTGCGAGAGAATTTATTTTCCGGAGTTCATAAGCGGAGAAAAAAGAAAGAAAGAAAACTCTTCTTCTTCTCTCTTGAAGATTTATTAGTGTAATGGTATAAATTAGTACAAAAGACTCACAAATCTTTCAGGGGGCGCGGAGCGCATTCGATTTAGTCGAGGTTTCATCATGATTTCCTCCTCAACATCGAAATCTGGAGTGACAGCAACGGTGGGCTGGGGAGTAATTACTATTTCTTGAGCATATTTATTGTATAAAATGGGTAAATTCCTCAAATGTATTGACTCCGGCTCGGCAGACTTGGTTGAACGCTATGTATTATTAGAGAAGAGGAAGTGTTAGATTTTTTTTTATATACGAGAGATATGACATTTCCAAGGCACGGCATGACATTTTACCAACATTCCATCCACCGTCTTGAATGAAAGGGGAATTTTTAGCAGGATTTTTATAAAGGAAGCGTATAATGTGTGAAATAGCTTTGGATATAGGGTAGGATATGAAGAGGAGACAGAAGGTGGCCTTAATTTTTATCCTCCCTTCATTTATCATACATGTCAGGATCAACGGTTGTCTAATATGGACCATGTGACTGTAATCTGTCATAATGCCATGTATTCTTTTACCCTTGGACAAATTAAATGCGAAATACTTTTTTCGGGGAGGATTATTAAGGAATGAGAATTTTTTGTCATGACGAAGAAATACTCTCAAGTTGTGGTTAACTTACTTGCATAAATTTTTGGGGATGAAACATTCGAGGCTGGGTGGTACGGGGTAGGGTTGATGAATTGTAGGAATGACGTTGTATATGTCCTCCTTGCTCTAACCCTGTCATGCTATGGAGAAAAATAGAAGATGAAGCTTTTGGAGGTCATAAGAGAGAAGACGACGAGAGAGAAAAGTTTCTCTTGCCTCTAATTAACATGTCACCAGTTGTAGTAATTCTTTGGAGAAGAAGTACTAACATAAATATATCTTTGTAGTTTCGTATTTTTGAGAACTTACAAGCATGGATCGGAAGAGGTTGAGATAACACTGTCTGACATTGCTGAATCTGCGGAACGCTGGGACACCCGGGCTGAACGTCTTATTGATCGTTTCATCCTCGCACTCCTATACTTGAAACCATGAGAAGTATATGTATTTTTTGGGTGGATAAAAAGGACAATAGTATGTATATAGCATAATTTGAAGGAAGAAGTTTGAATGAGGATGAAGTTTAGTGTCAAAACAAACTACTACTCAACCCTGAGGCTCTGGAAGGTGGTCCTCGAACACTTCTTCCTCTTCTCATAGGAGCCCTCCTGGGCTTGGGCTTTCGCGTACAAACATAGCAGCAGACCTGGAGAGGGGGAATTCTGGATTAGTCCTAATATATCTCATCTGGTGCGTGGTACATTATGAGATTTAGATATAATTAATTAGTCATGTATGGGTCGTGTACACAGTAAACGCATGGAAATATTATTGTATCTATTGTTTAATGGGCACAATATTGTACGTATGCACAATATTCGTGTTTTATTTGCATCAAATGTATGCACTTGAATACGAAATTTACTGAACGAGTAGTTATACAGGGTGGGGTTAGAAATTGGGAGAAGGATGTGCATTTGTCATGGAAAACTTTATGTGAAATAATTGAATTTATGCAAAATCAGGAAATTTTCCCTGATTCGAAAAAAATTTCTCTGAATCAAATTTTCGGTTGGAACTAGAATTTTGTGGGATGCGAACCGATGCAAACGAAATATCCATTCATTTTAAGGCATTTCGGCCTATGTAGCCCAAAGTTTTACTTGAATATTGACCGTGACGCAACCATAATTTTTTAAAGGTATGACTGAGATTTTGGTTGATTCAGTCGATTTTTTGAACGCTTGGTCTGAAATTTTGGTGGATATAACCCATAGCCCATGTTACCAGCATTTAGAACAAAATTTACCTCCCTGCAACCGCAATTTTGAACGAGGTGTCCAAAATTTTGGCCAATGCAATGTTACCAAAATTTCAAACAAATTTCGGTTCATGCTTTCGAAATTTCGAAAAAATATGCTGAATTTTATGGTTGACGTAACCAAAATCTCCAGCCAATTTTCTTTCATGTACCGTACATTTCCACAGATACAAAAACCATCCAAAATGCAATACAATGTACAAATCTCCACTTTACTAATTCTCTACATAAATGTTTAGATAATACGTACATAAGAAAGAAAAATAAACATACCTTCCAGTAAAGGAATCTAAAAGCATTTGCCATAAAATCCCCTGAAGTACAATCCAAAATGAGAATTGAATGTTACTTGGTAATTTGTGGATACTAACAAGAAAAAATTCATAGGTTTTACCTAAATTAGACCAGCATACCACCATGAGCGGTATGCCAATGATGGCATAAAATATCGTCACAATTTTCCCCACCGACGTTTTAGGAGCAATGTGACCATATCCTGCAGAGTAAAAAAAACACCATCCAAAGTCCATCATTATCAAGACAAATCCTCATTGGCATTCACAAAGCACAACTGTTTTCCATTCAGAATGGAGAATCCCCATCAAAACTGAATGTAGTAGTAGATCAAAGGAAAAAGGACAGCGAATCAAGAGAAAGATACAGCCTCACATATTCCATTATATATCCATCTACACACATCCCAAATCCCTTTTATATCAAATATAATCAAAGACAAATGGAGAAAAAGACAGGAATATGTAAATACCAATGGTTGTGATGACGACAATGGAGTAAAACAAGGCGCCCGTGAAGCTCCATTGCAGAACGTCCTCATCCTCAACACCATCCCAGCCCTTCTTTTTCATTGCATTTAAGAGGGCCAATTCGAACGCCTACAATATCCCATAATTCATCTTAGCTAAATGTATTTACTTACTTAAGTACATCTCTATACATATTCCCCATTCGACTCCAGTCACGATATCCATTCTCCATGCCAAAATCCACAAATAATTCCTACTCTACTACTACCCGCACCATCTATAAATTGCCGGCAATTTCAACGAGCCACCCCGTAAATATCATTCATGAATAAATGTTATTTAAATTAAATTTGAAATCTCCATTACACTTATTATTTTTCCCTTTATAAATCTAATACATAGCTCTCTATATTATCAGTGGTATCAGTGGTCCTAAATTAGCCTCCATATTTTTCTTCCTATACAATTTACATTTTTTCCTTGATGCACAAAAATATCTGTCATTACGGCAAGTTTCTTAGATGCATTTGCGGCCCATTCCTCTGGAACGATTAAGTCGGCTCCTTTTGTCATCATCCATAACTCGTCTGAGACGGCTTTCCGAATCTGTGTCATGTTCCGCTTTATCTGATCACATAAAATAACAATTCCAAAAAATTATTTTTATACATATCCATACAAATTATCACTACGCATACTTTTGAACAAAGAAAGAACCATTCAATGGTTATTATCATCCTTTAAACGCCTGTATATATAAAATCTTTGAATGCTTCATGTATAATTATTATAATACCAAGCTCATAAAAATTATTTTCATATTATAAATTCATCCCCAAATCAAATGAGATCTTTTAACTCTTCCCTGCATATTAACTTAAGTATATGACAAATGGTGGCATAAATTTTTCATAGGCCATTTAGTTTACGATAAACATTCCCCGGGTGTGTGCGTTTTTGGCTCCATCACTTCCACTTCCCTCATGAGCAGAGATGAACTTTTACTATGAGATATACTTTGATATAAAGGGCTATATTAGTGTTGGACACACACATACCAACGCATAGACACAAACAGAGGAAATAACACTACACACGAGGGAATTCACAGAAATTAAACCTTTTCTTTGATTTTCTAGTTTTTAGATTGCATCATAAATCCTTCTGCTGCACATTCCCACGAATGCATTTAGAAAAAGGAAGGAGGGCGTCTAAAAGGATTCTTATATAGTGAAGAATACGAGTACTATAAGTATATATGCATTCTTCTATATGGCTCATCTTGTGTCTTTTTCTAGGTAGGAAATAATGCTTCCATGGATCATAGAAGTTCTACAGTTAAATTTAAAATGACTTGTATTTTCGCGGAACTTTAATTATTATGTCAGTATGGCTCTTATTCCTATACCACAGGGTCATCAAAAACTTTATGAGTCTACCTGATCCCTTTAATATTATTACCGTGCCGTGGAAAGATACAGTTTGCTTGTTAAGGCGAAAGCAATTTCCTATAGAGTGTTTTGCTATAAGAAATTTAATGACTTTTCAACTCCCTCACCCGTGTCATATAAAAATCCGGGTTTTATGGTGCAAGAGCGGGGGACTTTGAAATTCATTTATTGTCAGCCTTTATTTAATTTGCAGTTTGTATCTTGACCAGCACCGTGGTCAAGGAAGCTCTGATTAAATTCTAAACTCATCTCTAATTTTATTCCTAATATGCTTTCTCTATACTAAGTAATCTTTAAAATATACATCCATTTGCCTCGTCGTCTAATGGATTTCAGGCATGGCTTTTTAGCATGTGTTTATGGTCTTATTTCTATAAAATGGTTTAATTTTTTTCTGGTCTTCTTCCAATGATTAGTAACAGGATTTTAATCATCATTACCTTGGAATTAATGACATGTCAATTTAATTTAAATTTCAATAAATGGGATCGTAATTGATTATTCATTTTGGAATTATTAATATTACGAAGTTTTTAAATATCAACTACATATTTTTAAATTCCCTGCTGAGTTGTTATATATTTATAATTTCCTTTTATATAACTACTTTATTTCCAAAGGAAAAATTGTTGGAGACTTTATCGGATTGAAAAATTGGAATGATATGCGAAAAAAGACTGGGCCTTTTTATTTTACTTGTCCTGGAGCAGGAGCTTGCGTAAATTACAATTTAACAACAAGCTTAACTCTCCACGAAGATGTTGCATAAATAGTTACGAGCTAAAAGGAGCGGTAAAATTATTGCAGTGCAGAAATTCCTACTGAAGAAGAAAGTGACCTGCAAAGTATCTGTGATCTCTGCATGGTAAGAAAGAATAAATGTATAGAAATATTGTGCAGCAGAAGCGGTTTTAAGGGCTATCAGGCCGAACCAACCTGGATAAATTACTATTATAGTAAAGTTTAATGACTATATCTGTAGATATTAAATCCATTATAAATATGGTGATAAAAGTTTACAGCTTTTTTATCATACAATTTATAATCATCGCTGTTAACATAATTAATACTAATAATTAGACTCATGGCCCTAGATAAATAGGTAAACAATAATCAATAATAAGTGAAAGATCAATATATTTTATTATTATTTTGAATATTGCATTTGCCATATTTCTCTTAATAACCATATTTTACACCCAATAAAATCAATAAATGCTGTAAGTAACTTTATTATTTATATACACGCTAAAAATAAAACTTGGAGGTACTTGAAGAGACTGTCAAAAATTATTCCTACATCTAAATGGGTTGACGAGTGGAATCCTAAAATTTTATTACATTTTAACCCTATCGAATGACATTACCAATGTTAGCATGGAAATCAATGAAAATCATGAATATTTGCTTAATCAAAATTTCAAATTTCTGTCTATGCTGTAATTTCTACACAAATCTTATTAGAATTACACGCATAGGACAAGGCACAAAGTATTTACTATAGCTCATTGTCAGTTATGTTCTTGCCAGATAAATAAAAAACGAGATCATCCCAAACCCTTTGCCATTTTTCACTCAAGATTCTACATACTCCATTATAATAGAAAATAAAAGGAGGAGATTTAAAACTTCTGTGCGAGCATTTAGACCTGTACTACTTTATTGTAGTCATATTAAATTACTACAAGGAAGATAATGCATTAAATATAGGAATTAATATTGGATTTTATATACAGCTCAAGCCTATACATACGCAATAAGTCACGGAACTCATGACTTTTACATGAGATTCCTTAAAGAGAGCAGATGGATTTTTTTCTCTTGTATCTTTTACATGTGAATAAAAATATAGTAGAGAGACAGAAAGAGAGAGAGAGAGAAAGACGAAAAGGAAAAGGCATCCGCCAACTGATCATACAATAATGTCTGCGGTATTGGTAGGTAAATATAGATGCTAAAGGACACGACATAATTATTCAACATGCTTTTATATAAGCCTCATCCTATATAGGATGACATTGCACATGAGGAAAATATACTATAGAAGATTTACTAGGGAAAAGACTAACGACAGTTGAATGTCTAAACATTGGTAAATAGAAATGGACAAATTTCCTAACCAAGCTATACCATCGTGATGATGATGATGAGAATTGCACAAGGAAAATAAACATACCGACTTTTCATGTTCAGCCTCGAGTTTCTCAAATACAGCTGCTCCAATGAGACAATAACCAACTACTAAAGTCACTAGACCGACGTGAGATAATATAAATGTTGTCACTTGCTTGCACCCTGATAAACAAACCCGACACTTGTTCTTCTCTTCAGGCTCCTCCATCCTTCAACTTCACCAAAAGGAAAAAACTTGAGCTTCTAACTATCTCCTAATAATTTCCAATCAAAACTTTAGCCCTCGCACGTGGTTACAACACCAAATCAACGTTCCAATCCAAATATTTCTTCTCACATTGTTCATATCTCACCACTTCCGCCTCTTTTCACACTTGACACACTATTACACACAGCTTATGTATTGAAAAAAAATCCATCAAAATTCACAATATATACATTGTCACTTTATATATTATTATTTATTATATTTAATGTATGTACAAATAGTAATGTGCTCTTTGAAAAGTCTCTCAAAATTCACTTTAAAAAATGAGGAACTTTAACGCTGGCTTTCCTGTTCCTCACGCCTCTAATTTGTATTTACTAGACCCATGAAAGGTTGGAACGTGGACGATGAAAAAGGAGCACGGTTGAGTATTGGGGCTGAGGCTGAGAAGAGAATAATATCCCCCCTGACTCCGATGTTCGCACGACATGCACTAATTTATCCTCGAAGAAAGGAACAAATCAGACGGGATTTTTCGGCAAGATGGACTGCGGCAGTGACGGCCGCGGCAGCCGGCACGCAATCACAATCACTAACCAACAACTTAAGCCATCCAACGTACGACGACACGTTGATCCCATGCGAAAAACCAACCAAGTCACCAACCATGGGAGTACATGATGGCACAAGATTTCTCCGGTGCACAGAGTGAGAGAGAAAGACAGAGACAGACCAAGACTCACTCACTTTACCCTACCAACAACATCCATAGTCAAAACTCTCGCAACTTTAACTCACTGGAACAAAATGCCTTTAATTAGTTGCGTCTCCTCCGAACACACACCGACGCCCCAACCATGCAACTTTTTTCTCCTCTCCCACGAGACTCACTCTATCTCTTCCCTCCCTTTCCAACATACAAACAATGATTCGTGTGGGTTCTTTTTTTTCTCTCTCTCTCTCGTTATTCTGTCTTCCTATATACTCTCGTTATTGCAAACTTGAAAAAATCTTTACCTTCATAGCTCCTGGCTCATTTGCTCATGTAACTAACTGATACGTGCAATTATTAGCTCTTGCATGTAACCGGGTAGTATAATACCCGATTTTCAAATGCCCGGCTTATTTTGAATTCTGAGCGTAGAATAGGAACGCTTGAAAAAAAATTATATCAAATGTAAGTAAATATTTTCACAAATAAGATATTAGGAAATATTGTGTTAGAAAGAGACAAGTAGAGAGAAAGAGTAAACAGAATTTTTGCAGATCACGTCTATGCGTAATATTATAACAGTCAGCTGCTCCTTCTCCTACGGCTCCCAGTCCGTAGTAGGTAGACTGAAGAAAAATAAGCGGCTGTACGGGAACACCTTAGGAGACCTCATAAGACATGAGAAGTGATATGTCTCTTGGTTCTGAATCCCTACCATCAACCTATACTTCAATGAGAATAAACCCCGTTGGTAACTTCATACGGAGTGAGAAAGAAGAAGAGGAAGAAGAAGAAGATCTAGAGCTTTATTCCTGTTCACAAGAGTCTCCGACTATAGAAGATTCCATAGCAAGTTATAATATATGGAGATAGAAAGGGATTTTAAAAATAGGCTCAGTGTGCGAAAAGAAGTGTAGATGAAGTGCGTAACTAAAAATAGAAGTGTCACATCTTTACATTCCACTGTCCCTTCAATGGCTTTTTTTCCCTAGAGGATTTGGGTCCGTAAAAAAATTCCACTATTTTCCTTGTCCCTTTAAGGAACCTCTTGAGTAAAAAGGTATTACTTTTATAATGATATGATTTTTCTTCTCCACTACACGTCGTCATTATTCAACTTTTTTCCTTTCTTTCGTTTCATCTTCATGTGTGTATGTATGCATGTATGTATGTGTGCGTGTGTAAGAGAGAAAGAGAAAAAAAATTGCAACATCTTGTGAATATTTCAGTGGCAGGATCAGGAGATGAGAGTCTACATGTAGTATTAGGATAAGTATCTTTGAGGGTCTGAGCCCACGAGACGGAGAAAAGTCCCGAGGGTTTTTTTCCCTTTCCTTTTACTACTCTTTTGTATCTATACATCTATAGATTCGGGTGTGTGTGTGAATGAGCTACTACAACTTTTGCCGAGGATTTGTCCAAGTTACATACCGTTACAATGGTACGACTCCTGGAGAAAGATACATATAAATAAATACATATTAGATTAGAAAGACACTACTCATATATAATCTGTGATCTCCATTGGCTTGGCAATTCCCACGGAGGTGGTTGGCTGTAACTTGCCCTAGATTGATGTTTCTCTTGATTCAATATCTTTGTTTTTTTTAAAGAAAAATGGAAGGAGGAAGCTTTTCGCATATACAGAAAATATTGACGTCTATACTTGTTAACGGATGAAGGTTGATGAGACATTTAACGAAATTGTAGTAAATAATACACGGGAACGGTTTAGAGGTTCATATGTATAAGAAGAAGAGAAAGAAGAAGAAAAAGAAAAAAAGTCGATTACTCCTAAGTACGTGCTGACAATAATAATGAGTTGTTCAAATTATTATTCTACCAGTTGCCGACGAGGACGTCAAGTTACGTAGGAAAAGTTTTCAAGCTTTTTCCAACCACTACTTCCTACACTTCAATATATATGTGTAGCTGTTCTGTAGAAGGAGAGAGAGAGGAAAAATTGGAGTAGTATGAGAAAGAAAAAACGCGGAGCTGCATCAAACTGCTTTTTCTTATTAAGTAGAATAACTGGAGAGTGAGAGACAGAGTCATTGTGGGAGGGAGTTAAGAGGAGAAAATCTGACTAAATAAGATAAAACTGTTTGGAAGAGACGTGGGATGTGCAATTTGTACACGTAATATTATTCTCCAGGCTGAGTGAGATAAGGAGAGAGGAAAAGATAGCGAGAGTGAGAGAAAAGGGGACGGTACTAAAAAGAAAAAAACTGGAAATTTGATCTATGTGAAATTAGATTTGAATTTTTTTCTTCTCCTCTGACATTTTTTGTACAGTAGGAATTGTAAATATGCTTCTCCTTCCTTGACAATACTATGAAAAGTGATTGACGATGAAAGGAATGGGAAATGAATGGATGTAAAAATACAAACGGTTGTGGAGAGAAGAGAGTCAAGACTCACTTATACATACATTCTCACTTAAAAAATCTCCAGTACTTGGCGCTCTGTGTTCACAGTTATGAGGGGTCGAAGCTCGTTGAGTGTTGATGCATTCAACCATTTACATTATAGCAGCGGAAGTGAAGAAATGTTTTGAAGAATTTTTATTGTACCCGTGACGTATGTATATATCTAAGGTTTTTGTTAACTCAACCTTCAGTACAGAACTGGTTAAGTTTATCGGTTGTAGTATTATCCATCCAACGGACATGCCTTGCTCCGCACGTCCATTCCTCGGCTTGTTTTTTCATTTTCCATGTCTCAAAATATTATGAGTACAACTTCACAGGACATGGGAAGTTTCTATTCAGGTTATACACCAACCGGAAATTGTATCATTCGGAGCTGCCCCGAGTTTTAAGACTAACTCAGTAATTAACCAAGACGTGGTCTCTCAAATGTTTGGGGAAGCTAACGCTTAGTTTAATCCCATTCACTGATTTCATTGTCCGTAGGGCATTCAATGGTCAAGATACCTCGGGTACGATTCCATTTAGTAATCACGAGAAAGCCGAGGAGGACATGACTTCCATTTTTATCCAGCCATTGATGTGGCAGTGGGCCACGCTCATAGAAGATTAATCAGCGAAGCCGTTTAATGTTTAAAAGGAAATTACCCATTCTGGTCCATCTTTGTTCCCGCTTCGCCCCAGTTACAGTTTCTATTTGGAGATAATTTTGATTCCAGATTCAAATATTGACCAATGTATTAGTATTAGCCGTTGTCAACACCAATACATTGGTGAAGCCTTTTACCCCAAAAACGTAAAAAATCGATCACCTATAAATAACTGGAAGAGACATGCATAGTTAGAAAAAAAGGGCCATTTGCCCTTCATTTCTTCCAAGTTCAAGAAATAAGTATATATGTGCATGAAGATATACACATACTTAAAGTCGAGGCGCGATAGAAGGACAAGTCACACACACAAAAAACTGCTCTGTGAAAATCAACAAAATAGTGTCAAAAACGGTGTATTACATACCAATAAAAGTCAATACGTGAAAAAATAGAGTACGTTAAATAGTGAGAAACAAGAATTAAATACAAGTTATATAAAGATAGTGATTACTTTGAATTAATTACAACATCAAACGGACACGGCGCTCAATTACTAGTGCATACATATTAAGAATATATATATATACATAACATATATTATAGATAACAAGAAGGGCGTGGAACAGCTGTTAATAGGAACAACCATGGTCCACACAGGCAGTTAAGTCTGCAAATATAGTGATGGAAAAGAATCCAATGCAAGAGTGTGGCTAGGGTGAATAAATGCGTAAGCATCTTTTTATTATAAAACCGCTCTAAATATTTCATTGTTAAATATCGTTTAATTCTTACACACTCATAATTAGTAACATCTCTAAACTAAAAAGTTTCATAATCTTACATGTAAAAGTAGTGCATGAAAGGAACTTGTAACAAAACCTTCAACCTAAACATTTATAATTACATGTACACAACCGCCAAAAACGAGGCATTAACAAACCCTGAACACTGGCAATTACTCATACCAATGAATGACCAAAAGTGACCTACCATTCCTATCTATACAAAACATCTGAAGGTTGACAGCAAATAACTACATCCAACCGCGAAAAACTACCTCCGGAGAGCAACTCAAGGCGCCCGACGAAGGACATAATAACAGGTCTCCTATCCATCATGAAGGACAATAAAACAAATGAAGAAATGCTACAAGCAATATTGGAGATAAAAAAAGAGGCTCGCGAGGAAAACATAAAATACGGTATGGAAACAAACAAATGGCTAAGCGAACATACGGAGTGTCTCAAGATAGTAGTAGCAAAGATTGAAGCCCTAGAAGGTGAAAAAGCAGAAACGAAGCAAAGATTACTGAAACTAGAGAAAGAAAACGAAATGCTACAAAAAATGGTAAGAAGGAACACCCTTAATGTATGTGGAATATTCGAACGAAGAAACTGAAATTACCCTGAAAGATCAAATTAATAGCATGCTGATCGACGACAAAATAGTCACCACCCCTATAGACATCGACACAGCAGATCGTATAGGAAACAAATCAAACAAACCCAAGCCAGTGCTGATTAGGCTACCAAACCAAGCGGGGGCATCACACCTGCTCACAACTAGTCAAAAGCTGAAAGATAAAGGAATATACATCAATGAAAACGTTTCACCCACGGAGGAGCTGAACAGGTTCCTCATAAGAAGAGTCATCGCAAAAGCCGGAGAGGACACCGCCAAACTGAAAACTTTAAAGGTAACAAGATAACGGTTAATGGAGAAGAATACAGAGATGAAGGAGGAATCCTATTCAAGGGAAACGAACAGCTGCTGGATCAACAAAGATACCACAACAAACCAGCCAAAACTGATGATCAAGATTCTAGCAAAAAAACCAACGTTCAAAATATAGACACTCTAATAGCGAAACGTCATAAAAAAATATAAGAATAGTCAAAAGAAGTGAAGAACATCAATAAGGAAGCATGAGAAACATCAGACTGTATTCCTATTTAAAATTTGTTTTAATCAATTTTTAATATTCTCTTTTTAATTCAAAGTCAATTTTAATCAATTTTAATTAACACAAGCAAGAAATCAACGAAACAAAGTATTAACAAACCCATGTGATACTGCGTCACAAAAACAAAGATCAGAAACAAATTAAACGCAAAAATTCTATATGCAACTTTTACATTAAACAAATATTGCGCGAGAAAAAACATTTATATAGATACAAATTGTCAAATTAATGTTGCACAATAAAACAACAGAAAGAATTACTTTATTTTATTTTAATTTATATTAGGGTTGCAGCAAAAGTGCTGTGACCAACTTGTTACTAACTACTATTACTTACTACGAAGGCACAATATTAAACCTAAATTATTATGTACATGTCGTGGTTTTAAGGGCGAAAGCCGAATCGACCTTGAATAAATCTCTATATATATATACATACTTAAGACCTCCGTAATTCATATAATTATAATTAAACTTCAACTTTAAAAGTATGAATGGTGTTTTATTATGTGTGTATACAGAAGTAAGATTTTGTCTTTCTTTATAATTTATTATAAAACCTTTTTTATGAATTTTAAATAAAGATATGATGACGAGAAGTTTAAAAAACGAAGCTGGTCATTTATCAGAATGAAAGGAAACCTTATTAATTCAACCATTTTTATTAATTGGATACTGTGGTTAATTAATTTACACAAATTACTAATTGCCGAGCTTTCGACCTCTTGCAGCGATCATCATCAGGGCCTAGATGTGACTAACTAATTTCTGCTTACGTTACTATTATTATTATAGTATCTTTAGAAAATTACAATTTTTTGATTATTTAAATTTTCTTAAAATAATCTTTAAACTATTTACTCTAGTAGTTTTGATAATAATATTGATAATAATCTAATAACCTTATTAATTGTTCCAATGTTTTCATCGGTGAATGTGGAATTCTCTTTATAAATAAGTCTCATGCTTATTTAACTTGAAATTATATTTATAATCGAATTTGATGGAAAATTCAAAGAAAATTTTGGCGAACCTAAATTCTTTTGCATTACACAATTTCTTTTAAAAACATTAACAGCACAAACTAGACGTACAAAATGGAAATATACATTTAAGCATTTATGTATTCCTTGGGTTGAAGACTTCAACTTGAAGTAGATAGCTTTCAACTAAACGTGCTTGAAAAATAAAATTGTATGTATGCTCGTTATGTATTTCATCGTGACCTGTCACAATTTGGGGAGGTCAAACGCGTGGTCTATTACCTTTGAATGTCTATAGGCTTCCATCAATCATTATAAGGATAATGAACCTAAATAAAAAAATGTAATACCCAATGTAACCCATCCATAATTTATGTACAAGGACATTCTGTGTTTAACGGACACCCAGTCTAATCCGAAAATCTATAGATCTTTACCACACGCTTCACCCCTTAAAACTGAGTGAAGTGGAGTAGATTTGCTTTTGAGATGAGGACATGGGAATTGTCAAGTGTTTTGTGTGTGTATTTGTGTGTGCGTGTGAGTTGAACTCAAGTTAAATTTAAAGTGCTGTGTCTTTATACATATGAGATTTCAAGTTTATTTTCAGAACTTGAAGAATAAGAATAAAGATATTCGACGTATTCCGGTAATTCTCATGGTTACTTACATGGTAACCTACCCTGTTTGTCGCCTCATCAACGTTGGGCCACACTCATCTGAGAGTCATTTTTAAAATGATCTTTGCCGCCGTCAAGACCACCGACGCTCATAAATTACTTTCCCTGAGTGCTTCCTGTCACTTGTTTCCAACTCTTCTTCCACAACAAATTTCATTAACTTTCCTACTATTTCCCCTTTATTATGTAGGGGACTTTACTTTCCATTTGTACTCGACGGATTTCAATCCTTTTGACGCCATTTACTGCATTGGAATTTGAAATTCTGGTCCACGTAACTCAAATTTTGGTTGACGTGTCACAAATTTTGACTGATGAAACGGAAAATTCTATGTATGTGCAGAAAATATTAAATGATGCAATTGAAATTTCAACTGATGTAGCAGAAAATTTGGCTGCCGCAAGTCAAATGTGAGAATTGTGAGAAATTTTGGTCGAAATAAATTGAAATGTCAAACTCTCTATCAGTTCACAACTCAATCAGAAGTTACATACAGAAAATAATAATCTATGCTAAATCGAGAGAAATACAACCCCAAAATTGTTCTTGCACATAAAAATTAAACAACCGCACTCTATTTCCGACCGAGCCTTGCAAAAAAGCCCATGTGCAAAAACTTAGCAACTCCGTCCAATCAACAATGCACAAGATAAGCCTCTAAATCTGTTTCTAAATCCCAAGGAATTCCTACAATGAACATTTGGGATTGCGATAAGGAGGACAAAAAACTCGGAGCTTTCTTAAAAAAGCCTGTGTATAGTTTTTGGAATGGGGAGGAAAAATGCGTGTGTTGATACAATAAAAATACATATATGAGACTGAACTTGAGTGAAATAGTCGGAATATTTTCGGGGAGCATAAAACGTTACTGAAGTAGCTAACAATTAGTTGGATGCAATTTCTAGAGAGTTTGTATTTTCCATCTACGCGTATGGAGTAGGTAGATCCAGTAATTATATAGGCAGTGGAAAAAAGAACTCACAAGTATTTTCATTTAATTGATCATTAGTTCAATTGGTTGCTTCTCATTAAGATAAGACCCCGGTCGGGCTAAAGATGCAAGATTAGATAGAACAACCGTAAATTAGTTGTAGAGGTATTTGCTAGGGAAGTTTCCCTTGGGGCTTTATACACATTTGTATATTGTATATGTATCTTCTGTGAAGCCAGGCACAACAATAATTTATTCACTGGATTTACTTTAATAAATACTACAAGGACATTTTCTCTTCTCGCTGACTCAAATAGTTGTTATTTTTTCTCAGACCTACTAAATACTTGGGGTAAGCAAATTTTTAAACATATTTTATCCTTCTCATATGTTCTATAAGCATCCTAATAATGTACAAGTGTTTGACTAACATATGTATGTATAAAAGTTTAATCTAAAAATAGTTCTTTATATTTTAAAATTTTAAATGAAAAAATAAATAAATAAATTCCTATCTCAGGAATGAAACCGGAGGAATGAAAAGTTAAGAATAAATTAATCCCTTCAATTCTACAAGGGCTTTTCAGTAGTAGGAACCGGGCGCAGCATTTTTTTTACTTCCAAATATCATCCATTCGTGGTCGTCTGTGACTGCCTTTAATTTTTACACCACTCTCTATCCCAGCCTCGGTCTTCTCTTGAGAATCTTCTGTGAGACTCCCACCAGCTCCCGGAGATACCATGAAATTTGAGAGGACTTTATCCTTGGTGATCATCCCTGACGAGGATGGATGAATCATTTGAAACTGGGAGGCGTTGGTAGTTTTAAAAAAATTCTCCAGTACATTTTGGATTTTCAAAGGCGTCTCCTCCTCCTGACTCTCTGAGAGATTATCCGGCTCAGAATTCTCTTGACTTTTTTGAGGTGCTGATGGATTGGAATTTGGATTGGAAAGATTTGGCTTGACTTGATGAAGAAAGACGGTCCATGCGGATGGGTCCTCGGAGCTCTCCTCACTCGGGGTTGTTAATTGCATGGTGGGCAGAACTTCTTTGGAGTTATCCATAAATGATGATGTTTCTTCCGCCGATGATAATATCTCCTTTGAAGGGGAATCTTCATCTTCAGGACTGGCAGGAGCAATTTGACCTTTATTAAAATCTGGGCTATTTACCAAAGTGGGGTTGGCCATTTGGATTGTGTCCTCCCCATTCTTTTGATTACTTATAGAGGACTCAATGGATGTCAAGAGACTTTCAATCTTTTGAGCTAAGTAAGCAATTTTACTAGCAACTGAGCGTATCACACTAATGTGCTTACTGGGAAGAATTTCATCTGTCGAATTACTCTTAATTTCCAATGGACCCATGGGCTCAAATGGAAGTGTGGTGGTTGATGGGAGTTCGGTAGCAGTTGTGGTAGTGGTGGTGGTCGTTGCTGGGGTGGTCACAGGAGTGTATCTTGTTGTCGTTTGTCTAAGCTTCAACGTAGAGTAATTCACATTGATTTTAACTTGATCCCGAATCCTTTGGCTCAGACTTGGTCTCCCCGTCACCACTATTATGGGATTCTTACGTACTGGAAACCGATGGCGAGTGATATTAGCAAAGTTTGTCGTCGTCACATGATGATTGTGGTTGTGGTTGGTGGGTCTCATAGGTTTCCCAGTCACGGTGAGTCCCTGGTAGGGCTTATGGGAGATTAGGGCCGGACTTTTATTACCCTCCTCAATCGTTTCTCTTCTCGCACACTTTTGCGTCCGAGTGTCAAAAACTGTTTCGGAAGGACAATTAAACGAAAAAACCATCCAAATTCGATGGGCTGAGCTGTAGTTACACATGTAGAATTTCGTCTCATCATTTGGATCCGCATGCCTTTTGTTAGCTCCTTTAGAACACTGGACTTGATTTGGACGACCCGCTACCGCTCCTGTCTCCGACGTTGTGCTGCTGCCTGACTTTTTCTTCAGAGCTCCACCATTCTCTCGACCATGCACGGTGAATGTGAAGACAGCCAGGAGGATGACAAGGGACCTCAGGAAATGCTGGAATTAAATTACAACCCTTTCTTATTACTGCCAACCACAAAAAAATAAATCCAATTTCCACCCAAATTCCTATACCAACACCTCATCCTTTGAAAAAAAATACAATCAGAACTACAAGTATAAAAGTATTACAAGATTATTTACCTGGTTGGATGCCATGGGGAAAAAGATTTTTAATAACCAATAAAAAAATTGCAATGGAAGAAGAATCTCCAATTGATTTTTCTCAACAGCAAACTTAATTTTAAATCCTTGGTTTTATATTGACTTGCAGTAAAAAAAATCGATGAGTGGAAGACGCTCTATTGACGTCAAAAAAAACAAGACAAAAAAAGATGAGGAACACTTGTCACAGCTTGAGTCCTTCACAATCACTGGTTATACTCCGAAGACTGACCAAGGACTAAATGTGGGAAAATGTAGAGATGCAAGTTGATTTAAAGTACCGTAGTTTTTTATTTTAACCACATTCTCTTTGTTGCGTGCCAAAGGGTCAGGGTTCTACGGGCTCACCAGGTTTGAATCAATATGGTCTTGTTTACACGAATTATTTGAGCCTCAATGAAAACTGTTACATGCGTGAATTGGCTATTTATGACCGGAAGAATCCATTGGACCTCTTGTGTGGGGTGATGGAAAATTATGTATCTCTTTTACCTTTGTTGTAATTTTATTTTAACCGTGAATTATTATTTTTATATGCTTGTCTCAAATTAAGCAGAACCATAGTTTTCAGTTGATAAAGCAAGGATATGTGTAATGTAGCGTATGTACGTAATTTAATAAACCGGAGATACACAAGTGTGACTTACAATTGATTGAATTTATTCTTATAAACACTATTGAGAACACTAACTTCCGCTTGAGACCAAGTACATAATTGAATGTGCGAGTTTCTTTAGGTATTTATGAGCTATTTTGTGGAACTTGTTTACTGCCTAAACATTTAAAGGTGAACATTGACCATGAGGAATTTCACCATGGAAGGAAGGAAATTTGATAAAAAGAATAATCATAATTATTATTTGTTTATTTATTATTAGTACGACGAAGAAAACGAAGACATAAAGGAGCAGGTGGAATCTATGTTTCTATGTATTTCTCCATATGTATAGCAAAGGCTGAATGAAATGCTTCAGTGCTAATGTATGTTGACTAAAATAATTCTAATATATTTAGACACGTCTAGTACATACATGTAGTAATTGTGAGACGAATTGATTAGATTGGGTCAAAGAATGTGAGTCAATGACATGGATACATAAAAATAATAATAATACAAGATACTTATATACTTGGGAGTTTTGTGGGACAAGTGGTATAATAGAATGCATTGAGAATTACATTCGTGAATTGAATCACTTCACACTTTACACATACACACACACACACACACACACACACACACTTATGACAAAAAGAGTACATAATAGAAAGGAGGACTCAATCAAGGTGCTAAGTACCACCAGACCTCACTTCACGAGAAAAGAGTGAGAAGAAAAAAATGTTAGTTTCTTAATTGAGAGAATTGGGAATTGAGGATGAGGATAAGGATTGGAAAAAAACTGATGGGATAAATATATATGTATATTTTTTTCTTTTTGTTGATGTGAGATGTGAGGAGGAATGGGAGATGGTGTTAATTGAATCAGTTGATAACCTCCGGAAGGAAATTGCCTCGTCGAAAAGCTTCGGATTTCTTACTAGCACCATAAAAGTCAAGTGGGCCAACAAAATTTGGTTTGATCATGTTGTCCGCCTCAATTTTAGCTTTCCGACGATTCCGAGCTGTAGTAAATACTTCGATAGCCAAAGAAATGAAGGCAATTCCAAGACCAATTATAGTTGCAATGAAAACTCCTCCAAGACTTTCTAAGGAAATCCCATCACTCTCTCCTTCACCCAAAGTGGGACAATTGGATGTCCAGTAGGTTCCTGAAAGCTGTTCAAAAAATCGGGCTGTTTGTAGTTGTAGAATGGCCATTGAAAGATTATCCTGGAGTGGATTTCCTTGGGCAACGGCTATTGCATAGGGTGCTTCGGCAAATGGCTCTCCAATCAGTGTCAGGGTGCAGTTACGATAGACATTGTATCGGGTTTGGGCTGCGTCATGGATGAAAGCAAAGTATTGGTCGTTCATTGCCTGTCAATTGTTATGGGGCAGAAAAAAATACTTTTAATGTTGAATATTGTTATTTACCCCTGTACATTATTTTTATATGCACGTGAATGATACTTTTTCATTGATTTATATTATTGTTATAGTGCGTTGCTATAGGATAATAAAATTTCATTGACTTTTCCAAGATTTTTTATAGGCACTATATAACAATATGGAGCATTATTATTAAATGGAACATTAGACAGTTAGCGCAACTTTTTACGTGTAGTAACTTATAGCACTTATAGAACGTATACAGTAAAACCCTTTAAACCGGTTCTTCAGGGGGACAAAAAACTTGGCCGGCTTATCGAGAGACCGTTTTATCGATAAGCCGGCCAAGACCGTAATATCGGTAATACATACAATGTTGTTAAGAAACTC
>JAQFXU010001433.1:0-29196 GCA_034693705.1 Spatulosminthurus flaviceps | reverse complement strand
TATTAAAACTTATTTTTTTAAAATCTCCAGCCAACTCATTTCTGTGAAGTATGCAATAATTCATTTTTAGATTTTTTCTTCTTCTTATTATATTTCATTAATTGAGGGAATTTCCTCTAGATTTTGATGTACGTGAGTATAAAGGGTGTGACAAAAATAGGATGATAAACTTCAACTTTTTTTTTGAAACATGTATTAAAAATGTATTGTATTTTTTACAAAATTCTAGGCTTTATTCTACTTGCCAGTAAAAAGGGCATATTGAGGATTAATAATAACTATTTTGTACAAGTTTGGTTATGATTCTCATGTAATATTTTGGGGATACATTTCAGAATCGTACCTCCTCCTCCTCCTCCTCGATGAGAAGTGTACTTCAATCAACTCTTCCTGCCTACGAAATCATGCTCTTTGGCATGGTAAATATAGTTGCTTTTGTTGTGTTTTTATATGTATGGAAAAATATTTATTATGAGACGGAGGATCTGTATGCGACAGTGAGGTGAGTTTTTAAAGGATAAAATTATTTAGAAAAAAATTACTCCTTCTAACTTCCATAACATAATATACCCTCTGCCTTGTAAAGGAGGAAATGACTTATTTATTGCCAAGACATTAATTTAGATTATCGTCTAGGATTTCCTATGCCTTGGAAAATAATAATTCATCCCATCCTTCCCTTTTCCAATAATTCAAATATAGAAGCTACAAAATATGATATGTACTACATATGCATGTATATTTTGTAACACGTAAAATGATTTCCCCTCGAGATACTTATTACCAGTTGTTGTTGTTCCTATGAAAATTTATAGAAGTTGTTTATTTAAACAAATTGGGATTCATATTATAGCCCCTATGGATTTGGCCCCGGTCCAAGTACTCCTGCTCCAATGGGCCGATCATGGGATGAGCGTGATGAAATTATGAGTAGAGTTCAAAAATCTATTCAGAGATAATAAATCATTCGATTACTAAAGCACATGGATGTGGGACTATCATTATTTATTGTACATGCATACTCTCTCCATACACTCACAACCTTATTATACACACTTGTAACTCTCATTTATTCATTTTAATCACACGTCCAAGCATAGAAGAGCTTTACTCACAGACAATCATATTTCTCCATTTATACTTTCACCCTACATTTTCTCTTCTAATCCTCTCTCTCTCTCATTTTATCACTTTAAGCTATTATATTACTAGCATTTATCCCCTAGAAATATATGTATATTCCCAGATATTCTTGTAATAACTTGACACATTTTCTTGTACTCTTAAATTAGTCAATCTTTCCGCATAAATCCAGAGAAGAGCGTAGAGCAAAGCAAAGGCCCCCTATTTAACTTATCCCTTTAGCCCTGTGCTTATATATTCGCACTCATACAATAAATTCTATTTACGAAACTCCCTTGCACTTTTACAACTCCAATAATTGTTCCCCTCCCAGTAGATACCTCATCATGGAGAACTTATGAGGAGATACTAGAAACGGCAATGAAAAAAATGATCTCACAATAAAATCTCACTCAAGGTCAAAACTACGGACCCTACAAATCCTTACAATAATGTTACGGTATAAATATTTGGACACAAAACGCATCACGTAGCATAAGAAATAGTGTTTTTTTACACTTGTTTTTTATACTCTCCTGTGAAAACCATTGGTAAATGAATGGGAGGGGGAAAACATACGATGAGCATTGTAACTACTTAAAGAAGATGAGGTGCTATTTTGGGTGGATGGACCAACTTGGCTCTCGCACACGTATTGAGAAAAACAAGGAAATGAAATAGAAAGGAGGAGTGATGGAAATGGAGAAGTTGACTACCCAAGAACTAGAAATATTGACTTAGCTAGCAGTAAATTTATACATTAGACATTTATGGTGTATACGAGCTCAATCACATGCGGGAAAATACTTAGGCAAATATTTGGAAGTCGAGTTGCGGAACAAAGACGAGGAAAGCAATTTGAACAAGTTGCGTTCTCTCTCTCTCTTTCACTCCTCATCCCTATCTCCACTTGACTTTTCTCCCTTACTTTTCTCTCTCTCTCTCTCTCTCACTCTCTAATACACACACTGAACATTATAAGTTGTTGCTTAAGAAAAGGAAGGACTATATACGTAATAGGAATAAGAAAAAGAGAAGATTCAGAAAGAAATACTGCTTCATGTAACTCCTTAGTTTTAAGTTGAAGAAAAAAATCTAAGCAGTAAGTTTAGGACTTTTAACACAATTTTTTTCTGTGGGTGTACCACACACACACACACACACACACACACACACACACACACACACACACACACACACACATATAACCTCTCTCCATTTGAAATGAATGTAATATTGTTAACATATATATGTAGAGAGAGAAAGGGGAAAAGGGTGAGTTTTCAACTCATAGTTGCAATTTCATTTAATCAGTTTATGCATGAAGTTTTCTCGCGCAAATTCCAAGGAAGGAGAAGGAGGAAAAGAAGAGAGAGAGAGAGAGAGAGAGCGAACCGTAAAAAAGATTCTTTAGTTGAGGGAGGCGAGGAGTAAAGGAGTAGTGGGATGTAAAATACGGCGGGAGGAATAGAAAAAATATTTAAAAGTATGGCCATTATTCGAGCCCTTTTAGTTGCACGATATTCTGATTTGTATTTATGTAGTTCGTATTTTTCCTTTCTCTCTCTCTCTCTCTCTCTCTCTCTCACTCTCTCTACACATTCTCTCGGATGCATTCATGAGAGAAGGAAAATTTCTTGTGTAAAGTAACACTCTAGAGACTCATAACAGAACAAAAGGACGCATAAATCGTTTAAGTGTTCTGGAACTTGTTCTTTCCCCGTACGTTTTACAATAAGTGTAAAAATCACCTATTCTGTCTTTTTCTCATAGTATTTTTACTCTCCCTCAACGTTAAACTCCCCGTACGTGATAACATGTACATATGTACACATAAACTTACTCTACTAAAACTACTTATGAGTCAAGGTATGTAAAATGTATGTGTTAGGATTTTGTAGTTTTTTTTAAAAGAAAGCTTTATATCAAGGAGAAAAGAGAGATTTTTTTTTAGAAAATCCATTTCTACGTTTTTTTTTCACACGAATATTATAGATTTGAAAATCCATAGTGGAAATTTTTTTCATCGAACTTAAAGAAAATCAATATGGTTCATTGGTACAATCACATAAATCTTTTACGTTCCAGATTGAATTGACAGCTATAACGACCAAAAGTGGAAATTTTACTATGGCCTTACTCCTTCGAGTATGGAAGATAAGGAATAAGTGAGACTAGCTTAGGGATCTTCATGGAACCGTAGCAATGATAGGAGCAACTATCCTATTTCATATCCTATGCTTACCTTTTTTTCTTCTCTTTCTAAACTCCCTGATGCCCAAAAAGATATCCAAATTCTCTGCATCTTCTTTCTTCCTTGTAACCCGGAATTTCCATGCTTGAATGTATATAGAGTTGATGATGAAGTCGTCCTTTCATCTCTACTCTTCACTCTCTTATTTCTTTTCTCTCGCGTTCTCTCTCTCTCTCTCTCTCACTCTCTCATTCAACTACAAAAGCGCAAACAATTTTTCGATATCAGTTACCAAATAGTACGTATGTTTACTCTTGAATGCATCATAGAAAAATGTACAAGTGCAAATCCTCTGAAAGGAGTAACTTTCGGATTTGTATCAATTTTCAGGATTAGTGCTTTGTATGAGTACCAAAATGTAGTACCCGAACCCGTACCCGAAGATTGGAATGGGAATTTTCCCCTGTAAACGGATTCGTTTTTTTTGATATGTGAACCCATAATTTTTGGAGATACATGGTACCTGCGCTGAAGATTTCCCGATAAAATATCCCCGTGCCGGCACTAAAATACCGGAACCTGTGCACACCCCTGCCTTTCTATGTGTGCGTGTTTCAATTAATGTTTTCCTTTTATTAAGGTGGTAGTGTCTACGGTATTGTAAGTTTGGGCATGTTGTGTTTCAAATCCTAAACCCGTACCCAAATAGCCGGGGTAGAAGAATACCCGACCGAGGCACTATTCACATTCGTTATTTGTTTGTAAAAATCATGTAAATGTATGGATACTTTTGAAAAAAGGATTTTTTGTGAAAATCTTTTTTGTTTTTGATCAATTTTGCTCGTAGTATGATATCCTTCTTAAAGAGTATGATAGTTTTCTTCCAAGAAGTACAGTATAGAATAAAAACAAGCTTGTTCTGTATGTTTTGAGCATATACGGAGGAATAATGGGCTTGAAAACTTTTCCTGTGTTTGGATGCAATAGTGGAGCATGCACTTGGATGGCGTTTCTCAAGATGAATAAGTATTTTGCTGGTGCAGTCGAGTGGTTTTGCAGTTTTTTTGTAACTGGTTGTTCTTTCTCCAGTCCTAGTTTTTCCTACGAAAAGAGTTCAAAGTGTGTTGTTGAGAAGGACTTACTACAGTTCTCACGTTTGGGAAATTTGTCATATTTTTAGCATGTTATTCGCGAAAGGGTGTGTGTGGGATGTCACTTAAAATTAGAATGTAATATATCTCTTGTCTAAGAGCGTATCCGTGGTGGTGGGAGTGTAGGAGAGAGACTTTATTTGTAGTTTACAAGTAAATAACTTTAGCAATGTAACTTGGCTCCCTAGTTGTGACTTTGTTTGTACTCTGGATATTTTTTGGTGCGGCTCGAACCTTCACTTTCACCAAAGTTTGCATACAACCATTAAGTGTCTACATCGTGGAGCAAATGGATTGTATTCTTGTGGCTACATTTCACAAGCAAATGATTTGTCATGTAGCCTCGTGATGCTTGAGTTTTTGTTGAAACATTTTTCCCGTTTATGGTAATGTAAATATGGTTTATGTGATTATATTTGCAATTATCGTAATGTTTTTCCGAAAATTTTCAAGAAACTTTTCGTGTACAACTTTTACTATAATAAACTATTCTTTATTCGTAGCTCCTCCCAATTGACCTTTGTAAGTATATCCCAAATTTTTCACAAGTTCTTGCATACCAATGCCCACCAAACTTTTAGCAGCTTCGCCTTTGAGTCAGTTTTTTCAATCAAATGTTTGACACTGCATTGGTAAGGACCTACTTAAGCAAATTCGTAGGTTAAAGCCCGTTTAAAATTTTCAATTTATTATTACATTTGAACACACACTTAATTTAGTACTTTGAATTATTCATGGTGTACATGAAAAACATATCAGTATATATGTATACCAGTGGAATTTATATTGTAGGAGCCATCATTAAAAGCAGGGGAAATTTAAAATTGGTAGGAGACATCATAAAATGTTTACCTGTCAGAATAATAACATGAGAGCAGTTCTGAGTAGAGGAATGAGTAGGATTGTAGAAAATGGAGGTTCCATGAAATTAGATTACTTATATATATTTATGCCTCTATACATAAGACATATTTAGATTTAGAAAAGGATATGAAAATAACCTTTGGGGTGGCTCCATTGTTTGGCTTTATGGACTTGGTCCACAAAAAAAACCTTAAGTGGAGCAAAGCGAATTCCCCCTACGAAAGGACTTTCTAGAGAATTTACCTTTTCATTGAATCGATCCCTATACTAGGAATTAATTTATGGTTCCTCCGGAAGTTCACTCTTACTCGTTGTTAAACAAACATTCACAAAGCACTAATGGTACACAAGCCGGCTGAGAGTGAACGTGTAACTCTCTCGTGCCCGATTTTGTTTATTTGTACTCCTTCAAGTCCCTTAGAGAGAAAGAGAGAGAGAGAGACCTGTGCGGGAGATTTGCTATACAATAATAATTGAACTTTCTACATTACACCTGGATTTTCAAGGAAGTTCACCCAAATATTTTCTTACTTTCTATTTCCACACATAATAGGGACATAACAGGGGGGGAGCACATAATATGTAATCAGAGGTGGAAAAATGTATAAAATATCCCTCCTTTCATACATTTCTTTTCGGGCTATTATTCCAATATAAAAAAAATCTGATGGTAAATATGTAATGTAAACAATTTGGAGCGCATTCCTTACAAAGGATAAAAAAAAACAAGTGTGAACTATGCAACTGTGTATATAAGCATGTTGGTGAAGTTTAATTGGATGGTTTCATGTGTTATAATTTGTATAATGGAAAACTGTAGAGGGAGAAAAAGATACATAAGGGAGATAAGCAAAGGGAATGTCATGCGTGTTCTGCATGATAACTGTGTAGTAGAAAGTTGTAGCTATGGAGGAAGGAATAGAAAGATGAAATCTACAAGGAACAAAACACAATTATGACATGGATATTAAAATGGTGGTGGGAAACCATCAAAGGAGTTCCCTACGGAAAAGCCTTTTCTCAAGCTTGATCAAAGGTCTAGCTCTATGTAGTTTTGGTGCAAGAAGAACTACACATCCGCCATTACAGTGCAGTGGCTGTCAAAAAGATATACACAAATAGTAGCGTGTATGTACACACGTATAGTAGACCCCCGACCCATTGTTTCTTTCAAGAACTTGTGTTTGAAGATGCTGTTCGAGTAGCTATGGAATCGATTTTAGCATTTAAGAGAATTTCCTGCCCTTGAATCTTTATATGTAATATGGGGAATGGAAGGAGTATTTAGAGCCCAAAATTCAATAAGTAAACTTCGTGTCAGAAATATAATTATTACATTTTGCTGTATCATAGAAATTTAATAACTAAAATGCTCCACCCGGAAACATTTCTGACTTTTCCTTTATTTTGTCCCGTACTAATTTACAGAGCGTATGTAAGTTCAATTCTCCGAGTCCCTAAGTTCCGTCTCCGAACCCTCATAATTATGATAGGATACGGGATATTACTACGTAGTAAGAAGAAATACGTGGATAAAGGAATAAGCTTTTCTCTATATAAAATATATAGAAGACATTTGTTGAATTTTATATGTACACAAATACAACATGAATGTTGTAAATGAAAAGCAAGGCGTCTTGGTTCCTCAAACTCTCCTTCTTTACAATTCACTTGAAAATTTACCCTAATCTTGAATACTTTCACAACTTGACTGCATAAGGCCCTGATTCAAATGACTATCAGTCCCAAAAGTTCTTGGAATTTGTATTCATTCAAAGTTCCCTCATTCCCAAGCTTTTAATATACTCGCAAGTACATACTTTTTTAGGGGGCGAAGCTTTTCCACGGAACATGTTACGATGAGCCTGTATCTGTAATCTGTAAAGATGTGATAATTTTCCGAACAATTTAAAATTATTAGGGGAATTTTTGTACTTAAAAGAGAGAAGAAATGAGAGTTTTTACCTATTCTTATGCGATCAAGCGGAAGTAGATGATTAACTTGCTTGTGACCACAAATGATGGGGCCGTGGGGCTATGAAAGTAATGAAGCTAAGCTCATTCCAGTCTTATTGTACTGAATCAGGAAGAACAAGTAAATAATGTCAAAACAAAATGAAATAATCTCATTGCTATGGAAGGCATTATTCAAGAATAATGTGCATATTTTATATGGTCAAATTTGCCTGGACGAGGCTTCACCCTTTGTGGGGATTGACACCTCGGGCTAAGTACCGATGATATTTTCTGGCTCAAATAAGATATTGCAAACAATTCGGACAGCGTATTTATTTCAGCCTTTGAAATTATTGCCTTTTTATATTTGCCAAGTAAAAGTATATAAGTACGTAATATGTGGGAAAAATATATGGTGTATCTTTACAAACAAAGTCAAGGTTACATAGAATATTGCAGTTACATATATCTTGACATGAAATCTTTAATATTTTCTTCCATAATTTAAGCAAGTAGAATAAAAGAGACCTACTTATGTCCCGAATGTTTTTTTACTAGGGTCAACCATGAATAAGAATTGACTTGGAGCAGTAGGAGCAATGATGTAGAGTGACTCATAATAAAACGATATGTGACATTTGGGTAAGAAAATTCTACCACAGGATCATAAACTTCAAAGTATGGAACTTTCCATGAGGAAGGGGCAGTGACATTTAATAAGACACATACAACTTTTCCAACTATACCTGCCCTAACTGACAACTATTGGAGTAATAACTATACCAAAAACATTAATTAATTCATGGATATACAAAATTCAAGGCATAAAGTAGAATTTTAAAAACTGTCTCAAATAAATGGAACCAACCGCATTTTTCTTTCTCGGAATTTAAATGCTAATGCCTCGTTCGTACTTGCATATTTACTTCTACCTTTATAGCAGCTCTAATAAATCTGTCATGGATTTTCTAATGGGATCTCAATAATTCATCAGACTCAAACTTCCAAACAATTCCCATGTTAAAAGGTTATGGCCCTCATAATCCTTCATCCAGAAGAAACATCAAGCCTCTTTTTCATCCTACTATAATAATTTCAAACTAAAAAGTTCTTTTAACATTATTAAATTTGTCTTTTCAAATTTATACAAAAATATTCTCCTTTACTGTACTATATATGTACCATTTTAAAAAAAAGTCCTTATAAAAGAATGAGAAGCAAAGAGCTTAGAACGTTTTTGTTAGAAATTTTTTTATGTAAATTAGCTCCAAGCCGCGTACACTTTTTTGTATACAAACTAAAAATGTGGAGAAAACGCAATGTTTATAAATTATTGCCACCACAATGATTATGAACCTTTTCTCCTTGTCATGCTTACAGCTTCCTTGTAATAAAGACAGAATTTTTCTCAAGTGAGCATTTATGTCTATACATTTTATTGACAAGGAAGATTTCAAGTTGACTATTCAATGTACAAGTGGGAAAAGTCGGATGGTTGGTTGTAAATCAATTTTTTTTTGGACGCTATACATCTAAAATGTATGTACTCAAATCATTGGCTTTCTCTTTTTTCCTCCTTTTCCCCCCTCTCTCTCCTTGACTCTCTATCTTTTTTTCTCTCTCTTCCTACTATCTCCTTTTTTCCCTACTACTATACTACACTGTGGAGCGTAGTAACAAGATTCACATGAAATTTTCAACAAGGTAATAAGATGGATAAAATGCATTTTCCCTGCATTGAATCTATTATTGAATCTGTTCAGTCAATTGAGTTTAGAGGCGACGGGGAAGACCCGGGCACTTGGCTCTTTCCGCAACAAGGACCTAAATCGAATGTTTGGATTAAAGTTTTTTTTTCATCATTTACTTTTTGCCCCATGTCACATTCTCGAGAGGAACTCAATCGAAAAATCACATTTCCACCACTGAACTCATCCCACTAGTCTTGGCGGCTAGGTCTGTCAAACCTCTTGACTCAGACTCCAGTTTATAAATTTCAATTTGCACCTCTTTTCTCTGGACGTTTTCCCTCAGCATCGATCCACATTCAACCGCTCTACCTGCTTCCTCCTCAAGAGTCAGCACGTTCAGTCAAACAGAAATACTAGAGAGAGAGAGAGAGCCAGAAACGAAGAGCTTTTTCCTCCCAGAGCAAAACATCCTCAGCTCATCTGTACTTACATACATATATCTAGACTAGACATGGTCTTTGAATGTTACACTTATCTAAAAGCGTTAACCATTTTCAAAATGCAAAGTGATACAGCTTTTGAAATGAAACTTCCAAAATTGCCGTTTCCCTCGTCTCCTTTGAAATTATGTATATAACTTTTCCATCATTTCCATGAAAAACTATTTTCGATGAAAAACAATTTTGAAAGAGTCAACCTGGAAACAAGTATGAATGTTAATTTTAAACGGAATATTTCCCCGTAGTTTGGGGGACTAAAAGAAGAGCAAACCTTTTTTCCAAAGAAAGGAAAGTTAATTTTATAAACAAGTTTTAAATGTTGACTTGACAACTTTAAACATTCCACTGAGCCAACTTCATTCGCATGCTAAATTCACATTTAGAGTGCAGTGAATGAAAAAGCCCTATGAGTATTGGCAATCTTCAATGCTATACGTGGACGAAGACTTGATAATAATTATTAATGATAAAAATTTAACAATTTTTTAAAAATCTAAATTACTTTTCCCTACTTTAAAATAACATTGAAATTCATCATGCACTCGGAAAAACGTACCATTTTATTGCTCCCATCCTTTTTAGCTCCTTCAGTAATAAAAAATACCAAGAAATTCCTCCAGTATTCCTTTACCCAATCAACATTACTATTTGGCCTACGTACAAGAAGGGATTTCTTCACAATTGAGTACATGCGAATGATCATGAAATTCCCCGGAGATTTGAGCTTCAACTTTTTTTACAAGTAGTAGGAAAAAATTTCAAGGTTGGTGAAATATTGGAGAAAGTAGAGAGGCGTCTCTAACTCTCTCTCTCTCTCTCTCTCTATTTACTATTGAAAAACGGGGGAAATACTTTTCATTACATTATATTTGATTTTATGTACCTTTTAGTACACACATAGAGATGATAAAAAACCTTGACTCTCTTGACACATTGTCAAGTACCCGTCAAGTCAAGATGGACGAATGATCAAGAAATTGTATCATTTCGTGTCTCTGCCTCTCAGGGATAGTACAAAAAAAAGAGAGAACGCGACGGGAAAGCATGGGATGATTGCATTCTCAAGAACTGGATTAATCTGGTTGGGAAACAAACTCGTTAATTTTTAATGCTTCACGAATGAGTGGATAGTCTATTACATACCTCTCGCTCCCTATACTGTTGAGGCTCCAATATATAAACTTTCTCTCTGATTATATATTTATCCCTTGGATAACTCTAGGAAAATTCTCTCCAAAATATATGAAGCTACATTCTATTTTTAATTTAACTTTCCCTTACTTGCCCATGGTTGCTACAAGTTCTAGACTTCTGTTACATCTTTCTTTACCTTTAAATGTAATTACTATATCAAAATAGCTACCCTATATATTTTTATGATGCAGGTGTAGCATCTACAGTCAATAGTTATTAGAGCCCTATGTATTATATATGAACACATGAAATTTCCACATGGCTCCAGAACTTTCCCCAGCTGCACCCTCAAGGTATTACTACTTTGAAAAAAAAACAAAGTAATTGCATGTACATATAAAGTCATCCTAATATTTCTTGTCCCAATGAATTTCCATGAAGCCATCTGGAAGGTCAGGTCTGGAAGGGAAAGGGGGAAAAATATATTGGCTAAAAACAGGGTTATCAAATGCAAGGAAAATATTTTCCAATTGGCTATCTCATATCTTTCCAACCTCCTTATAAAAGTAGCTCGAATTTTTTTATATCATCTGCACAATGTTTAGCATTTCCCCCCTATACCTTCTTCTTCTTCTTCTTCTTCTCCGCCACGTTATTATTTGAACTTTGCTCGAAAACCTTGTCACTACTTCCAATGCATCACTGACTCCCCCTTACTTTGTCATACAAAATAACATGTACATTTAGCTATTTATTTCTATATGTCTTACATATATTAACATAGAGAATTTCAGCTCCATAGGATTTTTCATACAGAACCATATGTTTTACATTATAAATCTAAAGAAGGGTCTGAAATTTTTTAGATTTATACATTTAATACGTGCCATGAGTTACACACGCCTAATGCATTCAATAGAGTAGTGCTCAAGTGCAAGCTCAAATGCATCTTTTGAAGTACGAGCCGACGATGTCTATACTTTTGAAAAGGAAATATAGCGGAGGAAGGGGAAAAAGTATAGGGGAAAAGTGTATTTAAAAACATATATAAATCTAACAAAGGGAAGATACTCGAGATAATGCTCGAGGATAAATAGCAAAGTGTATGATATAGTTTCACTCCACACCAACTTTTCCCTTAGTTCCCTGCATTTCCGTTTTTTTCTCAAAAAAAAGAGTTTTTTCTCCTTCCGGGAGACTCTCCTAAACTTCTACCGGTTGGCTACTTATTGTTAGGCAGGAGTGTATGTAGATGATGGAGAGATAGAAAGGGAGGAAAAAATGTTAAAAAAAAGTAACTCGGGGAAGAGTTGCTCCTTGAAAATGGAACGATCCACTTGAGGATACTTGGCTGGATGAATGAATGCATAGTAAACGTGCAAATGAAGGGATTTTTTTCCTTACTCCTATCGGATCTAAGCTTCATAGGAAGCGGAAGCAGTATTGCGTTTGGGAGGGAAAGAGGAAGAAACTTTAGTATATTTTTTCTTTTGGAAGCTTCCTTGTGAATGAGAGAAAGAGAGAGAGAAAAAAAAACTTGAGGAATGAAGGAAGATATAGGTTTGGTGGAAGGATAAAGGTAAAAAAAAAACAAGGAGAAAAAAATGTGGTCCTGCAAGAGTAGGCAGTTTTTAGGTAGAGGAGGCATTGATAGAGTACGATGAAACGAGTTTCCTAGAATGAGACAAAATTATTCTAGGACGCCTTTTTTCTTCTCCTTCTCTCTTATTTTCTTTCTCTTGCTATGTGCAACCTTTTGGAAGAGAATGGTAGTTGTGTAGTGGTAGTGGCAGTTGTAGGAGTAAAGTGTACATACAGTGAAGGCACAAAGGCTAAAAACGGAAGGAAATCTAATTTGACGGGCTACATGGGCTTTGAGTTGGGTCCAGAGAGCAGAGATGTTATTCCCTAACCATTTCACCGAAGCATTTTTCCATTATGTTATTTCCCTTTAAACTATACAAGCCACACATGTGTATGTACATATATGTAGACATGTACTCATATTATTATATGCATTTATCCCTCTATCTTCCCTCATATAATTTTTTCTCAATAAATATAGATTTTACATGCATCACCCTTCATTTCCTACCATTCCCCCTGGTAACCACGGGTTTTTCTACAGGTAGAATTTATGTAATATCAGATCCTCCTCCTTCTCCTTCATTCCTTCAAGCAATGTTTCCATTACATGGCTTAGTAAATCCAAAGCAATTTCCTATGGGTACAAATTGGATATCTCCATCAACTCATTATTTTCATCTGATATAATATTGGTGTGGGTCTAAATCTTTTTCTTTTTCTTCTCTCTCTCTCTCTCTCTCTCTCTCTCTCTTTCTTTCTTTCTCCGCAAAGCCAACTTACAGGATTTGTCATCTCGACTTCCTTCTTAAGTTCTTTCACGTACATTATTTTTCTCACAACGCTTATTTCAACACAATTTCCTCCCATTTACATTTTTACTCATATTTCATATCTCCTCTAAGGATTTTCATCCAAAAAAAATGTTTAAAAATTGTGGGTAAATAAAATACATTGAAAAAAGGCTTTCATTTTGAAGGTAATAAAAGGAATTCTGTGCACAACATGAACACACAGGTATCCATATGTACATTTTCATATGTAATGGATCACATATAGTTATAAAAAAACGAGGAAGGGAGAAAATGGAATGCATTTTAAAGAACAAGTACATAGGAAATTGAAAAGGGGGGAAAATTCATGATGATTATTTTACTCTAAAATTAGTGTGGTTTTTGCTGTAAGAGAAACGGTGGTGGAGAAAGGTGAAGAAGCAATAATGGAGGATTGAAATGCGGAGGTAGTATAGTAGTTTATAGAGGAAACCCTTGAACAAGGTTTATTTGATGATTATGTATGAAAGTAAATATATTCGAGGAAGGTATTTATTCCAGATTATCCACAACTCCGGTTTTGAATGGCTGGACGTCAATGGAGAGTTTTAAAGCCGGGTAATTTCCTCAGAATACCTTTCATTCAAGCCTTAATCCTTGAATGTTCCTCTCTCTCTCTAAGGGTAAAGTTCATAGGTAAGTTGTGTGTAAACAGTGCATTACTCATGTATGTTAAATATCGACTTTATACTATAGACATGTACATTTTCGTATTGATTGTAAGGATTGAGGAGAGCATATATAAATACATGTAATTACATTTATATGTATTTGAAGCCATTGAATTCGGTATAAATAAGGAGAAGGTGTAACTTTATATAAGGATTGAGAGGATAGGGAAAAGAGCTGAGATTTCGCTTCCGCAATTTCTCACCGTCATGACTATGAGATGACTAAATACAGATATAATTATATATTTCCGGGTGAATCGTTGAGAAAATATTTTTCTTTCATTTTTTCTTGGGAGAAAAAGTCTTTAGGTTTTTGGTATTTCCCCCATGTATAGGATTTGTAGACGTGTTCCTGTGTGCCAGTGTGTGTATGTACGTGCGGGTGTGTGTGTGTGTGTGTGTGTGGAGATGATACGGATCGGTGGTGAGATTTGAACGTGAGATAAAATACTTGGCTATAAATCTTCTGAGCGGGGGGTAGGACTTGAACTTATTGAATTCTAGTCTGTTGTACTTGGTATTTTATAGTAAGTTGACTGGTACTATTATCAGAATGAGACTACATGGGTGAAAATCTCCTTATGCTTTCTCCACTGACTTTTACCATTATTTATTATAGAAAAATTACTATTTGCCATACATTAACATGTTTATGCGCTGTTGAGATATTGCAATCCTTTTTCTCCCTTTTTCCTTCTTTTTCTCTTCCTTCCTCCTCCTCCTCTTCTTCTATACTCTTCTTCCCTCGTCCTCTACTCCATCTCTCCTCTTTTCTCATTTCTCTGTCCCTCGCAGTTGTTAAACTGCCTTGCAAAATCCAACTGGAATGTAAAAAGTTGAAAAAGAATTTTAATTCCAAAAATTTCTTCATGTATTTGTCCGCGCTTTTCTGTTTGCGGGGGGAGGGGGAGAGAAAAAGAAAGTAGTATTAGCATTAGTGATGGTATATATAGTGAAAGTATCTTGTAATAAAAAAATCCCTTTTTACTCTCCTCCTCTACTCCTCTTCTAGCTTTCTCCCAGTTTTCCTAGCATACTATATATTCTACTCTATTTCTAGTGTGTCACGGCTACATGGAGCGGCGGTCGTTTGGTCTTCCATATGGTCCCATTTTGTCCGGGTCCCCGTAGAATCACTTTTTGGTCATACTATACACATATAAACTCCATGCATGCACCGGCTGGCATTCCAAGCTCCTACTAGTTTTACAATATAATGGAACAATAAAAAGTCCAAAGGGAGATTTGAAATTAATATTTCCCTTTGCTGTCTCTATCTCTTTCTTTAGCTTTCTCCGGCTTTCTCCACAGTGTCCGTAAATGCATACGAGTACTACTGCTAACATTAGGGAAATTATTGGAGGAGCGGATTTTTATGTTATTTAATTACCTTCCTCCTAAAACGACTTTGTCTCCATGCTTTCTCCATACTAAAACTATTTGCATTTACTCTCCTAACCTTTTCTCCCTCTCTCCTTTCTCTTTCCCTTGGTTCGTGTGACGAAATATGCATCTTGTAAAACTTGTATGGTTTGCGAGAGAGAGAGAGAGACAGAGAGACCAATGCCCGTAAATTCTTTGGGGAAAGCTCCTTATTTGGAGAAAGTATATTTTCACAAACCTTTTGCTCAAGTATAAAGCTTGGATTTATTTTGCTTTCCCCTTTATAGTTATAGAGGAGTTAGAGAAAAGGAGAGAGAGAGAGAGGAGGTTTTGTGCGGAGAAACGCTAAAGCGCAAATCTTTATCTTGTTCAAGAAAACCTTGTGGTTTTTCATTTAATCCGATGTAGAAGATTAGTATGACTTAGATGAGTTTTTAAAAGCATGCCTTGACACGTGTCCCACCTATTTATTATGTTAGGGCCCAGCAGTTATGCTTATATCTTTGCTTTTTCCCTCGTATCACTCACCTTTTATTATAGGAGAAGGTACCTTTTGAATGAGTAACGTTATAGGTATATAGAAATATATATACTCCTTGGGCTATATGGAAAGTTGTGAGTAGCTCGAGCATAATTCCTTTTACTTGCCTAATTTCCTCCTTACGTACATATAGAAAGATACTTGTGTGGTTTATCCGTGCTCCTTGATACCACAAAGTAGGGGAATGCCTTGTGACTATTTCTGAGACAGTGGGAGAGGGAGAGAGAGAAAAGTGTATCTTCTCCAAAGGAGTTGATACATGGAGGAAGCAGATGCATAGGAAAAGGGAAATATCTCAAGGGAATCTGCATTATGTGTTGGAGTTTTCATATTCGCAACAGTTTACAAGTTTACAGAGTCCTCGAGGACTCTCTCCTATAAGAATATGAAGGTTGTTGGTGAGTGAGCTAGGGAGAGAGAGAGCGACATGTTAAAAAGAAATCTAATCCTTTAAAGGAGAAAGTAGGGAATATTTCATTTCACGACTCTCTTTTGCTCTCTCTCTCTCTCTCTCTTCTCCCTCGCACTACTCTCTCTCTCTCTCTCTTCTGAACGATGCGACGTTCAAACGCGTGACACTCAGCCCATTTAATTAAGCTCACCGTCGCGCTTCGTGGCGTCTAACCCTTTTGTCTTCAACCCTCCCACATTATATAAATAGGTATGGTACCATGAAAGTACACAAACTCCTATGAAAACTGCTGACTATGAGTTTTTTCTATAACTTTTAAAGCTTGAGCATAATATTAGGAGGAGAAAATCGGAGAAAAAGTCAAACTAAGCATGCTTCACTCAAAACCATATCCTTCATCCTCACATAGAGCTCACTATTGCCCTCATCCTCACCCGCTCATTATTGCGAAAAAATCAGCTTTCCTGGAATCATTTCTTCAGGAGAACCACTCCTGACTTTCTCTTCCTTTTCCATCTCCTCCCTATTTCTTGAACCTTTGAGAAAAGTCCTTCTCAATACTTGACAACCTATATTTGATAAGGTGTACTTTCCAAGTTAATTATTATTGTCAAGTATTGATTCATACTACTTGTTCATCCTCAGTGAGAGTATATGTTCTTTATTGCATCTTGTTATTTATTACTCCTCACCATCCTTTTCATTTTTCCTTTCTAGTGCTTGTCAGAAGAGTTTATATGCCCGGGCTTGTTAATTTCTCCAGACTTTCCCTTGAAATTATTTTCTCCTTTTTTTAATGCTGTCTCAAGTACTTTTCTTCCTACCCTTTTCACTTTTTTTAGCATACACTCTCAGGAGGATATTTATGTCTATCAAAGTTTTGCTTTCACCACTTTCACCACTTTCAAATCCTTTTTAATTATCTTGTTACATCCTTTTTGATGTACAGTATAAATGATTAGATTTTTCCCGTCAGTTTTAATTCAAGGGTTAAATCACGTTTGAAGTCATTTACAAATAAAAAATGAACAAATATTTAATAAAAAAATAACAAAATCCAGAAGGAGTGATTCTGATTTTGCGTTCAGTGTTATTCTATGAATTATTCAATTGGAAGGAAGCCATGCTTTTTTACCCGAGCTAACTTTCACTCTTTAGTTACAAAAGCTATTGTTATTATACAAAGTGCAAAGAGAAAGTATTTTAATTATGAGTTGCCTTGGGACTTTCACTCTAGTAGGAATCCCTCAACTTTTCTCTTGTATAGAGGGAGCTCTTGAAAGTTATATTTAATATTTTTTGTATGCGTGTATTATACACGCATTTCCAGCCCATTCCATTTGAGAGATTCAACATAAAGTATGATTACAACATTTCTCTCTCCCTCTCTCTAAAAACTTTTCTAATTTAAATACTTGTGAAGATCCTGCTGAATAGCACCTGAGAAGAAAGTGAGAATGCTTTCTCCCCACCTACTACCTGCCTTGAAAAAAACTAACCGTTGGCCACTTTCTAGGACCCATTATGTATGTACATAGGATATATGCATCTAGCTAATTTTTCAAGAATAATAGTATTTCCTTGAACGATGGATTTAACGCATACATTCTATTCTAGATGGATATTACTATGAAGGAGTATAGTTGGTCTCACCAACCATTATCCTCCGGATTGGTGAATTTAAGACAGTTTATCATGAGAGTTTGACTTTTTTCAAGGGATAAATTGGATGGTGAAAGTAGTGTGTTATGTAGCTAGCGAAGGGAAAGTACGCACTTTAGAGGCTCCTATAATGCATTGAAATGGCTCTCGGTGAATAAAGAAAGAAAGTAAAAGTACAGACTGGGGCCTGAATAAAGGTGCTTTCTCACTGTCATTCACCAGGGAGTAATACATGGTGCAAATGGCTCTCTCTCACTCTCTCTTTGAAGGAACCAAGTCTAATCTAATGCCCTTGGGAGGGCAGAATAATCTAAAGCAAGATTCCCTCTCCACGGCCTGGATCACTATATTCTATGGATTTTCGAAGATATTAAAGCTACCACAGGGAAAAATGATTACGTTTAGACAGGGCATTTCCTTGAATCAAAATAACTAGTCCAGCCCTACATCATCCTAATTTCACCATGTGTTTAGTCGTGCATGTCACACTCCATATATGAACCGGGTGTGATAATTTCAACAAATTGCTTTCTCCCCATTATGTCTCTTTCTCTCTCTCGCTCCCCACGTACATTTCCCCTAAATATACATGGGCCCTCCAACCTCTCCCATACAATTACATTCTAAAATACCAAGTGCACAACCCTTTCAAACAGCTCTAATTACTCACATTAAACTACAGAGATGAATTCCAAAAGGAAAATTACACGCACCCGAATTTACGCTTTCATCATAAACATCCATGACAGAGAGAGAAAGCCTCTATTTCCATAGAATTTGATTGTACTACTTTGTCATTCACAAGAAACATTATTATGCCTTCAAAGTATAATCATTTCCACACACACACACACACACACACACACACACACACACTAAAAGTGTTCCCAAAGAATACACTCCATAACTTTCACCCTCAAATTATACTTGAAACAAACACACATATTCAACCTTTGTAAATTTATTAATGTATCATAATACATGTAACTTTACATTTATTTCAATTTCCCCTTCCTTCCCTCTCCTCATCCAACAAACCTAGTCATGCATAAATGGCAGCTGCTAAATTGGTCTCAATTCTACACTATAGTTCATGTCCCTACAATGCATGAGCGGAGATACTTTCAAGCCTTCATGCTTTTCCTTCTCCTAATGGGTTTTTTTGGGACAATGATCTACGATCTGGAAATTGGTAGTGGTGAAAGTGTAGAAAAAGTGGTGAAAGTCACTGGGAAATATCTTCGGATGTGAAGGAGTAATCCAATAGGAAGGTTAAATATTTAAATCAATGATGCTTTCACCGGGGTGAAAGTGCCATTTCAATGTGTTTGAGAACTCTGAATTTATAGAGAGGGAGAGAAAGTTGGAACAAGTTAGAAGATAGAAAGTTGTCATGAAGTTTTTGGGGGGAGAAAGCTAATCAAGTTATCATGTAGATAGTCGCACGGGGCTTAATCAAGCTAAATTGGCGCGACGGATCGAAAAAACGTTATGGGTTGTTGAATGTTTAATTAGGCAGATGTAACAGGTGAAGACATAAGTTGTTATTCGTTGTAGTGTAAAGATGTTTTACGGCTCATTAATGGCAACCATATACTTGTGGCTAAGCCTATTTCCCCTGAGAGCTCTTTCGTCAACTTCCTCTCTCTCTTTCCCTCTTTCCTCTCAATGACTCCTGTCCCTATGACTTTCTCCTCCTTCCCTCAACTTTCCCCGTCAAAAGCTAAGGTGGTGTTGGAGGTTCTCCTACTATGCTCTTTAATGTAAGAGCCATGGGAAATCGTGTTGTAATAGGAAAAAGAGGAGGACTCAAGTGAATGGTAATAGCAGTATAGCTCTTATCATTATAACCCAAGACATTTGAGGGAGAAAGTCTCAGCCCGTTCTTTGTACATATAACTATCATCATAGCATTAAAATTTGCAATCACCTTGCATTATGTATTGGAACTTTTCCCCCATGAATATTATAGGTAATTATTATGTACGCTCAATACACATGTATATACTCCCATATAAAAGTGCGTATGCATGTAAAAATGATATAACAAGGGAGATACTTTCACTCACACATAAACTTTTACCGGAGCTTCTTCCCTGAGAGTACCACTCTATTCCGCTCAGACGTGCTACAAGCCATTAAATCAAATGGCAATGGTTTATCATAGGAATTTTATGTGGCTGATTATGACTCGTCCTGTAAAACCATTCTCCTCTCTTCCAGCCCTCTTTATTCCTTCCTTACACATCCTTCCGTCCAAGGGAAAAATTCCCTATAAGGGATTTTTTCCTCCATATCAATTCCCTTATAATTTTCTCCAACTTTCTCCTTACAATCCTCCTTGTACAAATCCTATACGCAGCTCCTTCCTTTTTTCTCAACTATACTCACGTAATTATGGGGGACATATACAACGTGTTTTAGTATCTTCTATTCCAGGATTGTGGTAAAACTCTATATAAAGAGACGAGTATGTATCTATTACAATGTGGAGAACTTGTTGGTGAAAGATTTTCCTACGTGGGCCCTATAGCAAAGGGGAACCCTACATGGGTATGTGGGTTACAGTGTAAATAGTTGGCTTTGAGTGAAGTGGAGCTTTTGACTATAAGAAGAGATACGTGGATAGATAGTACTATTTCCCTGGTGAGTCGTGCCTATCTTGAGCTAAAATACCCACACGGACCTATCATTTAATGCTGATCGAAAAATGGATATCTGAGAAGAAGAAGACGATTCTCCTTCCCTTGCATACAGAGCTTCCACATATACATAAACTTTAATGTATATATACTTTGTGGTAAAGGCGTATGGCTGGATTTAATGTCCTTCTGTATAACATATTTCCAAAGGATAATAATATGAATTCATAATGTCCTTTCCTTTTCTCTCTCTCTCACTCTCTCCCATTTCCCATCACTTCCACTCACCTCTCTCGCTCCCTTAAATCCAAGTACTTGGCAATGAGGTACGACGTAGGAGTCGCTCCTACTAGAAATTTCTAGGAAAAAGTGTTTTGTCAATTACTCAAAATGTCACAAACATTTAAATAATTACGTGTATCTGTATAATTAAACTGGGCCGTCAATTATAATAATGACGCACATTATTTCAATGGGATTTTAAAGTAGTAGTGAGAAATTTTGCGGGAATGTTTACAAAAGAGAAAAATTTCATTGAAATTTTAATGGAGAAAGTATAGAGGAAGATGGGTAATTTGATTAGTTTTATTGACTAGACTGCCACTCGGGCCCGAATCCGTTTAAAGACTTAAGGATTAGATGGGATTGAACCTTGGGCTTGTTCGGGCTGAGGACAGAGTTTATTTGAGGGATTTATTTCCCTTGGCTTGATCTCCACTTTTTCCTTTTGCACAGGCATTACATTGTATTACATACATTATAAGGGTCTTTTCTTTATTTTCCCTCCCTTCTCTCTCTCTCTCTCTCTCTCTCTCTCTCTCTCTCTCTCTCTCTAGCTTTTCTCTTATATATGATTTTGTCACTGAGCCTCGAGACGACTGTCTAGTCATGCAAAGTAATGAGAGGGACGACAACAAGTTGACTACATGGTAATAACGCCAATAAGGGAGCAAGAATTATGTGCATGTATAAAATGTATAAAAGTATTTTTTCTCTCTCTTGCTCTCTCTCCAGCCTCGCAAGAGAGAAAGCTACACAATAACCATTGAAAGGAGAAAGTAGTCACTTTCTCTTGTCTTTATTTCTAACCTCGTCCTAAGCATTTTACAAGGGGAAAGGGAATGTGAAAGCGTGAAATTGGGGTTATTCTAAGGGTCAACAGTTTTTGATAATTCATGTCACAGGATTTCCATTCCCGCCATTTCCCACGTCCTTCTTTTCCTTTTCTCTCCTCTCTTAACATAATAACAATAAAGACATTATCCATCCCGGCTTATAATTTCCTACCAACAATTCCCTCACTTTTGTCCTTCCTCGCTTCATTTCCTTCCCAGTTTTACCAAACACACACACACACACACATCCACACACAATCATACCAATAACTTATCCCGTTATTCCTCCTCTATAAAAATGCATATACAATGTAGCTATTTTCTCTCTTACAATCCCCGTGACAGTTCTGCTCCTCTTTTCCCCTTCCTTTCTTCCTTCCTTGTGCACACACACAATCATGAACCAGACTTTCCCCACAAAACCAAACAATTTTCTTCGACATTTCCCCTATCATATCTAATATACGTATTTATTTTTATATACCTCTAGTTTATTGTTACATTGAGCCTTAATATCTACTTTGTACCTAAAATTTCATACATGGATATATCAAGAAAAAATGCTCATGGTGAAAGTAGGGGAAAAAAGAATGAAGGAAAAGAGGGGAAAGATCCTCGGATCAATACAAGGTCATATATCAACATGGAGACAGTCTTGGACTCTCTATAGTAACTTTCTCTCTAGGAACAACAACAACCTTTAGCTTTGGAATCACGTTAATTTTTATGAACTGAAATAATTTTAGAGGGAGGCACACAAACACACACACACACATAGACACGTAGAAGTAATCAAGACGAATGTCTTTAGAAATAGAGAAAAACCTATAGAGTAAAAGGAGTAAAAGAATATCATCGATCTTAGTATTTTTTTAGAAATGTAATTATTTACAGGTCCATTGCATTTCCTTTGCTATGTATGTACATCCGTAACATTTTTTATTCATAGGAAAGGAGCAAGGAACCGCTAGTTACATGTTTTTTTTATTCACAAGGGACCGAGAGACAAAAGCTTTGAAATAAAATTACCTATTTGATAAGAAAAAGAACATTATGGAGGAACTTGAGGGACTGGATTTTTTTTCTATGGAGATAGATATTAGTATTTTCTCGCATTTTTTCTCTTTCTCCCTCTCTTCAAAAAACTATATGTGTATACTTACACAGGATTTCCAACTGTTTGGTGTTGGTTGATAAGAGAGAAAAAGTCAGTGATTTTGAAAAGGGAGCTGGAGGATGAAATTCCGGGAGTGAAAGTAAATATACAAAGTTTCGTCGTCTCATATCCCTCAAACAAGTGAAGGCTATAGGGATAATGACAATAAGGGTTTGTTACCTCGGAGCTCATCAATCTTGCTCTCCTGTGTCTTCTATCCCATGTTGTGCGAACCTTCTATTTTATGCATTTCTCTCTCTCTCTCTATCTCTAACATATACACGTAGCTATAATATATGAATAAACTTATGTGTTTACCCTTTTTCTATGTCTGTACACACATATTCATATGATTTGTATACGAGGGAATTTGTTGTAGGTAGAAATTTGTACATGTACTTCTTTCCCAAATGTAAACAAGTAGGTTATACAAGGAGAGTAATTTTATTCTCTTGTTTCAGACAACGTAAACAATTTAAACTCGGTCGACTTTCTCCTCTCTTCCTCCCCGCACAACCATACATATCCTTATTCCTTGTATACGTATATAGGGGAAGCCAAGATGTTCCCTTGAAAATGTCACTTTTCTCTCATCTCTCTATTTTCCCCAAGCCAACATCATTGTTATTCTCATGGAAGCATTTATATGCTCGTAGTTTGTAGTTACTACAGCCCTGGCATTAGCTCTACTAAATACAAGAGGATATTTCCTCTGCTTTTTCTCCTCCTCCTCCTCCTTCCTCCTCTCTACAAGAACCATCTTGGGTAAACATCTAGAGAGTAAAAACAGGATGTGTATCATCATGCTTTCCTATATGTATACCTTTATATATATATATATATAGTCCTTAAATTACTACAATGGTAAGGAGAAAGTCCAGCTCAATAATAGGTTTACGTGGACTTTTCGCAATAAAATATGTATGTTGTAATAGTAAAGTACCCTTGAGCCAGCTGTGAGTAAGAACACATTTTATGTAGGGATACTCCCATATATAAAATCTTCTTGTGTATCAAAACTCTACACAAGCCATGGTAAAGGTACACTAAAAATGTGCTTTTTCATATACGTGCAACGTTCCAAGGACTTTAGTGCTGTCATAGGATGTTTTCTCATACAGAGTGTATGTATAATATATGGGAGGAAGCATACATGTAAATACATATATTTTTTGCCTATGTTGGCTTTTGTAAATTTCATGGGCTTTTGTAGAAGAATTGTTGGAGCGGGTGAAAGTATAATGCATAAGTGGTGTCCTGAGCAGGAAAGAGCCCATATGCATTATCCAGGCTGTCCACAGGAGTAAACGCGCTTTTAATGGACAGTAGCTTAACGATTTCCTCAAGAGGATCTTCCCTTGGCATGGTCAAGACATCAGTTACTTTTTTTTCCTGGAAGGAGAAGAAGGAGAAATGGTACAAAAGAGAGAGAGAGACGATCGTTAAAACTCCTCACGATTACAAGTTTGAATTCACTTCTTCACCCGGAGTCCATCCTGATTGTGAAAGCTGGAGCGCTTCATGTATACTCGAGTGTATTCCACAAGTAGATTTCTTCCATTAGATCTGTGATCCAACCATGAATTCAACGCTATACACTTTTTCTGTGGTCGGTCACTTTCTCTTGCTTTCTCTTTTTCTCTCTCTCTCTCTCTCTCTCTTTGGCTCTAGAAAGAACCATAGCCTATGTCCCTTCCCCTATAGCCTCTTTTAGAGTAAATGAGCCTCATTGTATGTCGTAGTATATGATTTAAAAAAAAGTATATAGAGTTTAGTATACACAGCTCTACATATAAAAATATATATAGTAAAGGAAATTTCAAGTGAGCACTTTGAAGTTTTCTTTATTAGCCTGTATCGAGGAAGTAACGGTTGAGCATGCTTTCTCTACCTCTCCCAAGACTCTTCACCGTATCAGCCATACTATCCTCGGCTCCTTCCCATGAGCTCTACTACTAATTCACCTAGGGAGAACTTATCATGTATTCCAACCTACCTGAAATCTAATTTCCGAAAAATGAACTGACTTCCTTTTATTTTCCAATTAACCAACCTAACATCATGTATAATATCCAACCACTTTCTCCCTACTCTACAGATATATTTACCCTATCAAAATCCATATTCAATTCTATTTCCTCTACCAATTATTTGCTTGGTCCTTTCATCAAACAGTTTTTTACTCCCTTATTTCCCTTATTAGCTCTACCATTTGCACTCAATCCTTTTTCAAAATTTAAATAATAATTTTTTTTAAAAGGTAAAATGAATTTTTCTCAATTATTTCTAATGTTATAAAATAGAGGGGAAACCCAGAAAGAGGGACAAGAAAAGGAATTCATCGAAATTTTTCCCACTTGAAGTTTCTACATGTATTTATTGGCCTTTTGTTTTTATATTATTAGAAAGTGCTGTAAATCCTCAATTTTGTTCAACTTTCACCAACAATGCGAAAACATGGGCAATACTTTCACTCTTGAGTTACTGGATGAAAGTATGAATTTTATGCAAAGTTTCCAATACACGAAGATACTTGTGTATACCTGAGAAAGGTCAAGATATATTTTCTTGCATTTATGAAAAACAATATGGATAAAGTTGTGAAAGAGGAAAGTTGTTTGATTTTACGGGGAAAAGCAAATTTTCCTTGGGAGTTTATCCAATGGTAAAGTAAAAGGAGGTGAGAGAGAGGAGGTTTTTTATATTCCAAACGACGGTCTACCAAAATACAAGGGGAAGAGGTAAGAGTAGAGGAATTACTTTCACCAGCACACCAACAGCCATGCGGTTGCAGTTGCAATCCAGCTCTCGCTCTGGATGGATCCTAATTCTCAACAGTCTCGTACACAGACCACCATTGAACTCCTCACTATACATAATAAATCATAGCCAGCCTGGAAAATTTTGTGCGTTCCTTGGAAATTCCCAACCTCTTTCTCTTTTCCAAACAAAGTTACACAGCACTTGGATGTTAAAAGCATTTTTTCCCTCACAGTTCATATATAGTTGTGTATATACGAAATAAAAATAAAACCTGTTGAAAAAATTTATTCAAGGGGAAAAAAAGGTTTTGCTTACTCAAGAAAAGCCAGAAGAGAAAAAAAAATTTGCAAAGAAAATAATTTTTTTTTGCAAGGAGGAAAAAACGGGAGAAGGAAAAAAAGAAAGTGGTAAGTGAAAGTGTCCACTAATAATTTCCTTTAAGTCAATATTGAAAGGAGAGCGGAGAAAGTAAATATGCATTTCTTTCCCTCAAAAGCTAGGACTTTAATTTCTATTGTAGTTTATGGAATTTGTTCCCCCTCTTGCAAGTAATAATTAATATTTATAAGTTTTAAAGGGGAAGGAATGGTTGGATAGTAGGAATTTTCACCAACTTTCTCCTTTCTCCCCTACTCCAAATTATTCAAGTTTCCAAACTTTTTCCAGCTTTTCACCATACACTTCTTTCTCTTTTCCTATTTCCTGGTTCCCTTAGATATGTATAAACTATCCTAGAGAAAATACATGTTATGGAAATGAATTCTGATTTTACTCAAGTTCGTCACACGCACATATTTTCTCTCTCTCTATGTTTGCTCTCACTCAAATTCCTACTCTCATCCATGTTCCCTTTCATTAACGGAGAGAGAGAGAAAAAGTGAGACAGATATATGAAAAAAAGTTAGGAAACATTTGTATATCTATCTCTATAAAAAATAATTTTCAGCTCTCTCTTTTTCTTTTCTATTAATAATTAATTTCTTTGCTCCAGTTCACTCATGTAGTTCAATTTCTCGATTTTAAGGAAAGTAATGGTAGGATGTGTTGTGTAAGATGAAATTGGAGGATCAGAATAAGAAACTTTTTTCTTCCCTGGCTTTTTCTTCCAAGAAATTTTTTTCTCGGGAAAGAAAATTACTTTTACTAACAGTTTTTTTAAAGAAACTTAAAAAATATTAAAAATACTTTCCCCCACTTTCTTTGGTTAGTTGCAGTTTTTCGAATTAGTAAAAATTAAAAGTTGGGAATTTTCTCTCCATTATCAACTTTGACTTTTTTCTTGAAAATTTTTCTAATTATTTTCCCTCAACGAATAATTTCCTTACAGATTCATTAATTTAACCAAAGGAAGAATTAGAAGACGAAAAAGGAAAAAACTGGATTTGCTAACGAAGACAAAAAATAATTTCAAGCTGAGAAAAACAAATTTACAAGAGAAGAAAAGGGAGTAGAAAAAAGGAGGAAGTAATCGCTGGAAAAAAGTGAAGGGTCTCTGGAGATAGTGAGGAAATATCCCAATTCTCTTGTGACTCTCAAAATTGACTCAATCTTTTTCCCCTTTCCACATTATTCTGAGGCCAGAGGAAAATAAATCCTTTCCACGGATCTATCTCAGCTAAAACTGTCGAGAGGAAGAGAGAGAGAGAGAGAGAGAGGAAAAAAGAAAAACGTACAAGAATTTCTTAGTAACAAAATTTGTTTTTGTGAAATCCACATTTTTCATCTCAAGTTAAATATTCAAAAAGGAAGAAATTTTCTACATCTTCAGAAGAGAAAGAATTAGGAGCAAGTTTTTCTCTCCATTAAAATAAATAATTATTGTGGGGTTCGTTGTGGAGAGAGAAAGTCAAGGGAAAAGAGGTTCCATCAATTATAACTTTCTCTTTTACTTGTACAAAATTCCATGTGAATTTTTACAAAAGTCAAATACGAAGGAAAACTCAATAAAACCCTCAACTTTAATAAGTAGGGAGAGATTTGGAGAAAGCATCCTTGTGTTACACAAACATCATCATCATCCTCATCCTCATCGATTTGTATTTTAATGAAGAGAATTTCAAGCGGAATCTTCTTGCCAATAAAAGTTGCGCGTACGGATTAAAAAAAACTTGATTTTTTATCCTCCTCCCTTCTCCCTTCCTTCCAATAACAACATCCACGGTGACAGTAAACATTGGAGAAAGCGTGACAAAAAAACATCAAATACATTTGAATACGTTATGTGATTTTCTCTCCTACATCAATCCTTACTCAGAATTTACAAACGAAGAAGAAAAAAGACAAATTCCTGTGAGTGTAAATATATCATCATTGAGGGAAAGTGTGTGGAAGGATTTTTCTTGCTTGGAGGGAAAAGAAAAAAAAAACTTTCTCCGAGCATCACTATTTAAATCCTTACACAAATAATAACTAAATCAAAGTGAACTCTCAACCCATTTAAAAGGAGAATCAAAGGAGGAATTATCAATCAAACCCATTCAGATTTTTCTTCCCTTTCCTCCTTCTCTGTCAGATTTTGGAATCTTCATTAAACTGGATTGAATTCCCAAGAAAACAGTTGTTTACATATTAAAATCAGTTTTTGAATAATCTGAAGAAAATATTTTCACGAGGACTGGAGAAAGTCAACTGTGAATGAAGGTAAGAAAAAAAAATGCTTTCTCTTTTATAAATTCTCTTGAAAGGTCAGAGGAAGGAATTGAACCACTAATTTAATACTAAACTGAGCCCTGTTTTGTGTGTACTAAAAAAAATAACATGCGAGGCTGTAATGCACGAGGCTATATACTAGCCTTGTTTGCATACCGTGATGGAAAGAAAACAAAAAGGTGGAGAGAAGAACAAATGGAGGGACTAGAATATCAATGGGGTTCGTATTCCAATGATTACAATACTCTGGAAGCTCTTGAAAAACAAAAGGTATTGAAAGGAGCACGTCGGCCCGGGTTTTTGAGAGCGGTCAAATGACAAAATCCCTTCCCTTAATGAATGTTCGAGTGTGAATTCTCTCTCACTCATTATAGAGGGAACAGTACCTGCTTATTCACAAGTGATCATTAATATCACAATCAGGCTTCTCTCATAGTTCCGCATTAGCTAATTATATTTCCCTCTTATTTATTTCAAAGGGATTGTGTTGAGTACAAGGCCAATACGATTTACCTCTTTCCTTCAAATGAAATTTGCTCTTTGAGCATTATTAGGGAAAAAGTCAATGGAATTCTTCTCATTCAAAGGGGAATACATTTCCCCAAGCATTGTGCTCAGGATGTCAAAAATTAATGGACTCGCATCGCTTGGTTGGATAAATAAATAAAGCATCGTCCGAGCTAAACTATATTTCCCTATATGTATGTGTATACAGAGGAATACATCAATAGGAGACGGACGTTACGTTTCGTTGGATAAACATCAATTATTATTCCCCGAAATATACATAAGAATACATAAGCTAGGAATATTTCAAGTTTGGAACAATTAATTCCGTCAAAGTCCGAAAGGTTAAATTCGATGGAAGTACAAAAAATAACAATTCTGGTGAAAGTACAAAATAACGTTTTTTTTTGGTGAAAGCACAAAATAACAAAACTCGTGAAAGTACTAAATACCGATTTTGTTGAAAGTACAAAATACCGATTTCGGTGAAAGCTCAACATTAAAAATACCATCAAATTACAAAATACCGATTTTGGTGAGAGTACAAAATGCGGATTTCGGTGAAAGCACAAAGTAAAAAAATATCCTTAAATTACAAAATACCGATTTTGGTGAGAGTACAAAATGCGGATTTCGGTGAAAGCACAAAGTAAAAAAATATCCTTA
>JAQFXU010001432.1:0-29201 GCA_034693705.1 Spatulosminthurus flaviceps | reverse complement strand
AAAACACTATCCAGCACATTATTGGACCCCAAATGATGTTTACTCAACAATCCACTTCCAAAATTGTATGGATCCTCTCCCCTGCATGTGACAACTCAAGCATCTTAATTCCATTCTCTCATTTCTGGTATCCAATCCCACCCTTAAACTTGAATTGGGCCGGTGAGAATTCCTTCATAGGACATTTGCCATGTAGGAAATACTTGCCATTCCACACAATAAATGGTACAATCATGGGAAAAGTTTTTCCGAGGAAGTGCGTGCTTGCAAGAGTCATTAAATTGACTATTTGGTTTTTAATTCTTTGTCGAAAAATGTCAAACATGGTAGAGACGTACCAGAGAGCATTAAATAAAGCTTGGTGGAAAATAAAAGGATGTCAGGTGTACTTAATGGCATTGATGAGAGGGCATCTTATGTGAAAAATATATATATCTTACTTTTGTATATGTTCATAGGATTCAGTGGCAAAGCGATTCGCATTAGTCTAATAATACGAGCGTATCTAATGCATCGTCAATTGTGATGGCAATAAAAACTCCTTTCCGTTTACAGTCAAGTGTGCGTAGGAGCTTTTGTTATTGTTTTCGTTTTGACTACCTTTCAACATTGGCCGTGGATAACACATAAAACTGAGTGTAAAAAATGTGCGTGAGAAGTGCAAATTGTACGAATGCATTATTTGCATTTATTTCTCAAGTATACATACATAAGCGGACTTGGATCATATTTTTTCAACCTACTAATTTAAATTAGTCCGACCATGCCCACATAACTGCTGTTGAGCTGTAAGCTATAGTTTAGTAAATCAGTGAATGACTACTTACGTTAATCATTTAATTGTGTCATTTGTTGTGATTCTTTTAATCTGTGTGAAGCATTAACACAGTATCCATATAATTACAGAAATAAATGTCAAGAGCTTCTACCTTGGTGGTACAAGTTAACATTCACAAGCGCTGGCAATCAAAAGCTTGCAAATATAAAACTGGCTATTCTTGTAATAAATATAGGGAGGAAAACAGTGACAACTGGTAACAATACTTAAGTAAGGGTCTTGCTCCTCACGAATACATAAATATCCTAAACAAAATTATTGAAAAGGAGTTGACACACCCAACTAAGCTCAAATTGCTCTTGAGACTCTTCTTTTTCTTTAAATCCTTTGTAATCCCTTCCAAATCCGACGGAATAAGTGCGACCCTCTTCCCTTGATAGAATAAATCTACTTTCCAAGCACTCATTATGCCGTATTATCCTAAGTATATGATGATTTCAAATCCATGCAATTAGTTACAGGACAGTGCAAAAAGGGCTGTTGAAACTCTTAAAGTGCAAGTGACTTGCCTATACGTGCATACTTAATGTTTTCCTCGGATTATATCCGCTTGTCAATTGTCAACGAACTTATAAATAATGTTTGGAAGGGAGAAAAACTCGTTTTTTTGTCATCCTTCCAACGTGTCACATTGAAATTGAAATACTTGTGTTCAGTGAAATTTTAAATTAATAGCTAAAATGTTTAAAAAAGTTACCATTTTGACATTATTAGCTCTTTTTTGTTCATCTGTATTGGCTGCGCAAAGTAAGTGAACGTTTTGAAAATAATATACTCTTAGATTATAAGAGTGATATTTCCCTTTGTTTTAAGAAGCACTATTAGTTTAGTATAAGTTTATTAGGAGAGAAGTTCAAGGCAGTAATTTAGGCAGCATATTGTATTGTAGCATTATTATGTAGCTCCTAGTAGTAGGACACAAGTCGTACAGTGTGGAATTTTAGCCCAGAGGGAATTTCAATTGTTAAAATGTTGATTGACTTTATATTTTCCAAAACTGTTTTTGATTTTTTGAATAATCCCTTTATTATATTCATAGCCTCTTTAATTTAGAGAAAAGGAATGAGAAATAAATGAGAAAGCTCGTTTCAGCATCCGTGGCATAAGGAGTAATATGCCACACAGAGGTAAAGCATGGATGGTCCTCTAGACCCGGGGTGCAAACAAGTCAGCGGCCAATTTTTTTCAAATTGTTTGTGGTTTAAGCATTATTGCTTGAAAAAACTTAAAAGTAGATAAATATTTCAGGGATGAAAATAATTTTCCGGGAGTCGAAATAATTTAATTCAATTTATGAATTAATTAATTAAAGAATTTTGAATAAATTATTGCTGAGTTTATTTCAGCCAGTATATACATACATACTACGTGCAAATTTTTTCAAGTAGGCAAAAGAAAGTATGTCTGTAGGCAAACATCATTGCGACGTCAGTGTAAATAAAGTTAGTTTAAATTTCAATACTATTTTGCCTAAACTTTACAAAGCCCACATTTTATAACATTTTGTGGATAAAAATCAACTATTTGGAAATGTAAAATCGAAAAAAGAGGATATTACATGGATTTCAGTTTAAGTACACCAGTTTTTATAATTTATTTAGCTGCACCATGGTTAATAACATGTGTGAGGTTATTGTGATAATACAACTACTACAGATATATTATATGGATAATGGATAATCAATGCTTGTGCCTCTGAATTATATGAGGCACAAATATTTGCTGATGCAAATGGGGGAACGTTGAGACGTAGCTCAGCATGCAGTCCAGTCCAGTGTGTAACAAGTGTTCGGGGAGGTCACATTGATCCAGTTTTTCAAATGCATTGAACACTTACTCTTACTCTAGTCGAATCATTTATGTATAGGCTTGTATATGAGAAATTGCTTCCAGGCCATATTTTCTGTGCGAAGGTATAAAATATTATTTTTAAAAAAAACATATATTCGTATTCATTTTCGATTTCATTACAAACGCCAGAATGCATATACGAATATGCTAAAACACTTGTAAGTGAATTAAATAGAAATACAAAATTATGCTCTTATAATAGTTGGGAGTGTGAACCGCATTGGAAAATTGAAATCCGAAGTGATCAGCCGGCAGAAACGTTTCATCATCCAGTTCCAAGTGCCTTCTCCTGTCGGTCACTTCCAGGTTGCGATGGTGCCCCCATTCATCACGACAATGATGGCAAATATACCAAATATCATCCGTAGGAATTTCTTCTTCGGAGGTTTCCAGCAACAAAATAATCAGCAGCAGCAACTACAGCCTTCACAGCAAGAATTCATACCCGAAACCACAGATGCCAATTTCTATTAACATGTACCGACGATCCGAGCAAGTTGCGATTTCATTTGTCAATCTACGCTACGGATTATTATGCCTTGATGTCCTTGTTGTTTGTTATTTAGATGGCTAGAATACATAATTTACCGAGACATTTCATTCATCCTTATGTTATTATATGGCCCTATATTTTGTTATATAGAAAATTGGAACTAATTGTATTAATTTTTTTTACAACGAAGTAAATCTACATTTCTAGTTTGTTGTGACACTTTTAACCAGATTTAAGAGTTCTCTCAGGCTCATCAGGGGTCAGGGGGAAATAGTTTCAATAATGTTAAAAAAAGAAGCCATGTCATGCCAAAATCATTTATACAACACGATGGTTTAATCATGTATAGTTAGTACTGTACACATTTGTCACACATTAGGCCTCACACAATGGGGAGTAACTTTTTAAGTAAAACTGTTGTTTTTATATTATGTTATAATAAATATTTGTACAGAATGTACGTGTTGTTTAGCATTCGTCGTTTTACCCGAAAACACTGCTGAAATTTTAAACAACATAAATAACCTCGGCCCTTGTATATATTGTATATATTAATTACTTGGTTAAATGTGGACCTGATAATATTAAGTTACTTGGTTGAAATGCAATGGTGTGAACAATCTCCAGTCATTGCATTAGATGGTAATTCACAAGAGTTCAAGTTCTGTTTCGTTCAATTTGAGCCCGTTACTTTCCAGTACTTCCTTAACGGAATTGACTGGGTCTACAAGTCCCTCACACGACGTGTGTACACAACAGAAGGGCTCCGTTTCCCCCCCAAAATAGAATGGACCACGTAGACTGTTATTTCTTTCTAAAGTTAACGGAGCATCTCACAATTATCATCTTTTGAAGCGATAACAAGCTAAGGCAAACTAGTTTTGAAATCTCAAACCTATACTACATACATACACCGATTGTGAACGATCCTGTTCCTGTTCTCACGAACGAGGTGCATGAACATACATATGACTTGGTGTATGTACATACATAGATGCTAGTCCACGTTCACTTATGTTTAAAAGGTTTTCACATGCATCAGCTAACAACATTCACAGATACAATATCACAGCGTAGCCTTTTAGAGATGCACAGACCAGAGCAAAAAAGTCACATTTTTTATTAGAATAGTCCTACCTTGTAATCAGCTGTATACGCGACTCACTGCATCTGTTGCAAGTGCTGTCAAGTAAAATATTTTAATATATTTGGGTTCTTCCATTTTTAATTACCATAACACAGAAGCGAGTTACGAAATCGGATATATATATTCTATACATTGTATTCAAAAGTTAACATATCCAGCGCATATTCATGTCATTATTGTAATCTAAACTGATGCTATATCTGAATACTGCAAGCGTAACTGTTCCTGTAATTATTGTGATAACCCTTAGTCCACGTATACTAAGCTCCCTATATTCATTCCAAAGCAAACGCTTAATTGGCACTTTCCGTCCGAGTTGAAAAAGGTTCAGACCTTCGGCAAATGTGGACTACCTCGTTTCATTTCTCATAGAAAATTATTTTTACACATTTCTTGGGGAAATTATTGAAGTGGTTAACAAGGTGTTAAGCAGCAAAGGAGCTGGCTATTCTTACTTTTGAACGAGACGAAACTTCAGAAGCTGAAAATGCAAGTGAAACTATTGCCTGGATTTGTTGTGCTGTTTCTAATTGGAATTACAATTCCTACCGGAGATTCATTAAATATAACGAATTTCGGACTGGGAGATTTTAACCTTCAGGATGTTTTGAAGCTTGACAATTTGCAATCTTTGTTAGATTGGTTGACAAAATTAACAGAACGATGCCAGGCAAAAAAAGTCAACTTGGACATGGCTTTTCTGGTGAGAATTAGCAAAATGATAGCTGAAACCAATAAGAACATTTACAGATTACAAATTATTTAAATTCTAATACTTACTTGTTTTTTCTTCCTTTAGCTACAACGATATATGTGTTTGAGTAACATGGAAAGCACTTTAATTTCGGGAGATGAAGTAGACGTATCATACTTGGATAAAGTATGTAAGGAATGGCCAAAAGCAGGAAAATGCGTGAAACCACTATTTAAAAGGTTGGAGAAATGCTTTTCGCAGGATCAAGTTAATCTGGAGGGGGTTTTAACTGGAGGAGTCGAAATTGTAATTAAACAGTTATGTAAACATGACACAAGCTTCATCAATGGTAATAAATCATTTCTTCAACTAATATCACGACTACTCGTGAAAAGATTAAAACTTATCGAGATTTTATTAGTACGTATAGTATCAAATACAAACTCGTATGGAGTTTAGAAATTTTCATTATTTAAAAATATACACGTAATATTTTTCTACGAATTCTTTCTAGCTCTAATTGACGATGGTCCAGAAGTTCTCATTTGTTTCACTAATCGTACTGAAAAGGTAGTACGCTACGTAGTGGAGTGTTTTAATGACTACAAGCCGGCAGGAGTTACTGATATCTGCGAGTAAGTCCGTCAAGCTCAATAATGGCTGTTTTTAATGATTGCTTTAAGCATTAAAGATTAATATATGCAATTTTGATACTATCACAGAGGATTCGACATTTACAAAGAATGTTTCATCAAGAGCGCCACTCTCTGTGAAAACCCCCGCTCGGAAAAATTGGTATACAGATTAGTTGAAGAAGTAGGGTTAAAAAATATTTTCTACAAAAACATTCTCCAGTGTGATAAAAAACTTAAAAATTCCGAGAAAGTAGAGAAGCCAACGAGTACAAAAACAGAGCTATGATACATTTTATAATATACATGAGATGTGTTAAAAATTTAATGTTAAAGCAAAAATATTATTGTTTCTTTATTGTCAAGTGACTGACGAAAATAAAATCAGTAATACTTCTTACTCTTACCAAGAATTATAATACCAGTACTGTCAAATATACTATACTATCTCCTAAATCTCATAAAAATTGAAAAGAGGGTAAATAAGCAAAGTTGAACATTTAGGCTCTACCAGGTAAGCCATTCATTTTCTATAAACCCCGTAAGGTTCATTTGTCAGCTCGGAGAAACGCTTAAAAATTAATTACTTGGTGGATAATCTCCCAGTTAGCTGGGATTACCTAATGCCTTCTATAACTATTTCTCTCGAATTTTCTGACAACTGATAAAAACCAATAAAATCTTACTACATGCCAAGATGTTTGTCTAGTCGTACAGATGCAAGTGAACTTGGTTTTAGGTAGAACTCATCGAGCTTACAACTCGTTTTTCAACTTCTCAGCAGATATAAAATACTTGACGAGACTTTCAACCCGCTTACATCCAGTCTGAGAAAATAGTTTAATATCGGGTGGCCAGAAGATCATTTTTTGGGTCACTGACCTGTAAATTAATGATAAAAATTTAGGTTCTATACTTCATTGAATCAAATGCTGAGCAAAGACCGATTCTCACTTCGGATCAATAGAAAATAAACCCCTCGGATCCTGCCGTTTTATCTCTGCTCTGGCACAATCTATCACATGTTTTTCTTCCAGCGGTAAGAACGGAATGAAAAAATCGACCAGTACTCTTTCAATCATCCTAGTTTTGGAAAAACCCGTATCTAGCAAACACATGAAAAATGACAAATTATTTAAATTTTCTTCAAAAAATCTCTCTTTCAGGCCTTGCGATACAGCATGTAAATTGTAAAGAAAAGAAATATGAAACTTACTTTGAGCATTAAACGATTCCATTGACACTATTTCGTGAAAGTTTTCGAATTGTAGCTCTTCCCGGTTCTTTCCCTCTTTCCAAGCATCCAACGCTACACGGGTTATAGCATTTGATCCAATATTACTTAAAAAGATGTAAATAGCCTTCCTGTGGTTAACTTCATTTTCAAAAGGGAAATGATCAAGAAGTCCAACAATTCCATCGTATAATGCCGGAGGTGTTATGTCAACTTCGTCAAAGACAAAAATAGCTCGTTCACAAGCGCTTAAAGTTGCTTTAATTTCCTTCTTGAGTTTTTCCTAAAAACAACACCACCAGAATAAGTCGACATCAAACTAGTCATGCTTGAAATACATGAATATATTCATGATGTAATTAGATCAGAAAATACAAAAGGATCTCATAATTTTATACCTTGTACTCCCCAACCCTATTTTTATCCGGAAAATGATACGAAGCGGTGTACATTCTTACGTAACTACTTTCCGTCCCCTTTTCATACAATGAATCGACAATGATTTCAGCCATGTAAGTCTTCCCGGAACCTGCCCATCCATGAAAACTTAATACCAAAGGCTTCTTCGGGTTATCATCAATCAAATGTCCATGTAATGCATTTACCACCATGTCAACTGCAAGATGCTGCCCAAAGTATTTAGAATTTAATGCTCTTCTCAGCTCTGAAAAACCACAATCAATTATTATTATTCAACTCCAAAAATTAATACTACCAAAACTCAGCATGAACATAAAATCCTTCCTATAAATGTAAATGTACCTCTAGTAGCATCAACCCCCGTCCGAACAGCAGGTTCCCTACAACATTCTGTTGCAAAAGTACATGTCACTGCTTCATACGCCTTTCCAATAACATCTCGTAGACCCCCCTGAACCGCAGACGGAAAAGTAAGACTGATGCACATCCACGTAATTACAACCACAACTCTCCCTGAAATCCCCGTGCTTACTTCAGACCTTCTCATTTTTCTTCAAAATTTAAAGTTGATCCCTACGCTGCTCTACACGATTTTTCCAAAAATAATCTAACCACATTTACGGATCATTTCCAATCAAATTGGATGCATGATTTCTTTGTTCCTTCAGCGCTGTATCTTGAGCTCAATCACAAGAATAATATCTCGTATCTCATTATGCCTCTAAAATGCAATGTAATAATCCACTACAGAGGAATTCACAATTTCCATCAACCGCGGCTCCTCCTAAAACCTACACCAACAGAGACGCCCTCATTAAGATGTTCACACTTCAACATACCCCCGACATATCCAAAAATAATTAACCCAAAATCAAACATGTAGCTAGAAAAAGTTATACACGCAAGATCGCCAAAAGCTTCACTTACATACTTACCTAAGGCCAACCAACTTGACTAAATTAACAAGGAACCATCCGCAGTTAAAATCATAAGCTGCACACAGAAAAAAAGTTAAGTGCATTCAATTCTCATTTAATTCATAGTACTGTATTATAAATACATAAATACTACATTATACCTACGTACCGCTTGCTTCCTTAAACTGGCCTTTTATTTAATCAATTATTCTAGGAATTTATGACCTACCTTATTCTTTGTCCTATGGCGTCACCAAAATGATCGTGTCACGTATGTTTAATAATTATGACATGGTTGCTCAGTTAGCAGCTACTGTTGTCACCTATGGGCTAAGACAATAAGTGATGAGCTATCACAAATCAATTAAACGTCAATGCAGTGGCAGAAGTGATGAGTTCAATAATTGTACGTAGGAAATTGTATCTACAGTCATACATATAATAATAATACATAATTAAAATTACCTAAGAATTAACAAGTATTGTAAATCCACAATACATTCATATAAGGATAGGCCCACTTTGTTTGTAAAAGCATTACATAATTTCGAACCATACCTGAAGTTTTATAAGTTAGATATAGTTAGATAGTTGTTTGACTTCATCGTTTTGGATTCGTCGTACGAACAAGGCGGTTTTTAACACAGCAAAGGGCACACGATGAGCATTTCTTAGCTGCTGCATATTCAACACTTTTGCATTTTCTTGTGTACAACTCAAAGCCGCCACAGCTTCCAAGGATTCAAGGAGTGTTTTGATTAACCAATCAAAAGCTTGCAAATCACAACGTTGGGGATTTTAAAAAAAGGCCGGAAAGAGAATTATTTCATCCTTTCTGTGAATTCTGCGTGCGGTTTATATCTCCTGCTGCTTCTTCGCAGTGCGCTCTCCCGCACTGATTGCTATATTGGTATCTCACCTCATACTTCATACGATTCATACCTCTAGTTTTCGTCTCCTTCTCACGGTCTCATTACCAACAACAACCTATCTACCCATCCGATCCTTGTTGCATTTCTGTCTGCTTTTGCTCTTCTTCGGCCGAAAAGATTTATAAACTTCTTGGAAGTCGGTAAGTGAATCAATTTATTTTAGCAGCATAGTATTGGGTTAATGAAGGAGTTTAATATTGTGATGAAAATAAATTGTGTTGTAATTTATTCTCCTGATCCAACGAGCCTAGAAATCCAGAGATGAGAGAAGCATAGAACAGTGTAAAATACGGCGTTGTTATTGGGTTATTCTGAATGATAGGTTGTAATTTTTAGTTGATAATAATGGGTTTTGAAAATGAACTTCTAATATTTAATAGGTTTCTGTTATTTTTATGATTCATTTATATTGGATATTAAGTTGTGAGGACTGGGGTCCCGGTTAATATATATAGCCATAAAATGTTATTGATGTGTGCAAATATGTTTGTACACAGGAAACTCCAGGAACGTGTGTGTAATTGGCGAAGATTCTGCAGGGGCATTGTAAGTAGGGATTTGGAACGTGAAGATTTTTGGCAAGAGACAGAGAGACCGTCCGTAAATACTTTGTGCACGCAAAACCCGTGACCTGGTGACCTCAATACATGTGCCGAGCGGGTACCACATGCGAACGCAAAACGCATTATTTTTGTTGTTTTGGGGGTAGAAGATAGGAACAAGTGGAACTGTATGCTTTTGTTTACTGGGTATGTAGTTCGCTGGTGAGCGAGTTGTGTGAGATTGGTCCTGGTGAAAACGCGAAATTGATATCTATATTTGGGGTAGTGTAAAATTATTATTAATGATGACGTTGTAGTTTAGTAATTTTATTGTGTACATTAAATTTTGGCTGATTTTAACATTAGTTTTTTATGGATTTGCTTTTGCAGGTGGGAAGGGAATTTTTCGGCTGGTTTTCTGAGAACCTGAACTGATTTTTGTTCTTGGTTGCAAGATTTTAAAACTGTAAGTTTTGAATAGATTTGTTGTGCAGTTTATTTTTTCTAGTTGTAAGGGATGGAACAATTTGTACTCGAAAACTATTGGGAGATATTGTTAAATATTTTACAGGATTCTGGATTTGGAGTTGGATTTAGCAAAAAAATGAACAAGATTCCAACTACTCCAAAGAAATGGTCAGAATCTCAAAGAGCGAAACTGAGGAAAACGGCGTCCAGGAAAGCGGGAGAAGGAGATTCCGAGAGTGAAGGTGGCATCACCGTGGATGATTACAGCGTTCATCCAAGTGGAGCTCGTTTGAGTAAAAATCCCCACGTAGTAGTTCAGCGGCAACGGTGGACTGAGTATCAGCAATCATTAAATAATGAAGAGGAAGACGTCCAGGATGAAAGCAAGCAGTCAGGTTTCGGAAGAAGGTGCAAAGTATTGGCAGTGGTAATTGGTTCAGTATTAGTTGCTGCCAGCCTTGTTCATCTACCTGTGTTCGTAAGTCAGTACATGGAGCAAGGGAGCATCGAGATATTTTCACAAGGTAATGGTATAACCATCACCTGGGAAGATGGACAACAGCAGTTTCAGCGAGCTATTAAAACGATGATGAGGAAATACCCGAACCAGATAAGAGAATCTTGGGTGCAAATTTTGTCCTCAGTAACTGCAACCATGACAGATGAAACTCCACGTCAGCCTTCATCGATTATTTTGCTGACTCCACCAGAAATTGATTCGGGTTTCGCGCCTTGCTTGGCTCGGGAAGTAGGAAGAAACGTTCATTCTGTATTTTACAACGTGACGAGGGCACAGTTTACTCAGAATATTTTAGAACTAGACTCAGAAGATTTCAACCAGGCAAATTCTGTCACTGACGTACATGACAAGCTGCTCACTTATTTAAAGAATGGAAAAGTGGTGATAATAAAAAATGCGCATATGATCACTGAAGTGGATAGACTACTTGTCTTACATGCGTTTTGTGACAACTCGGCGGCTCCAGACAAACGTGCCACGTTTTTGTTCGTCCTTCCTGTTCCCACTAGAATTTATGGCAAATATGGGGGCACCCATGCAGATGCGGCAGATATTTCAAACGAAATTTTGTCAACTGCTTGGACCTCGTTGAGCCCTGACAAGAGACCAGCGGTTATAGCTCGGGTTGCTGCGGCAGCCGTCATAGTTAAACCTGGTGACCGATGTGCTAATGATTGAAATGAGTGTTTCTCGAAGATGTTGTATTTTAATTTTCTTTGTTAATCCTAGCTAACTGAAGGTTAATGTTTTGTTGAGTTAAAGTATGACAAGTTTTTATTCGTACAATTTAGTTATGTGATAATCATAATAATAATTTATTCAGATAACAGGTGACTATTTTTGCAGTTTTACAACAATAATTAATTGTTGTGATCTAGCGCAACTATTTGTTGCTCCCACCAAAGAAATTATTTAACAATGATTAGTCTGGTTCATTTAAGATGGGCAGTTTCTGTCTCCGTCAAATAAATTCAGGGAGCAGCCATTAGGCATTTACACAGGATACATTTTTTTGGTCTTAAACTTCCGTAAACTACAAACATAAGGTACTTCACATTAATAATAAGATAACAATAACTATGTTATTTGAGCAGTGTGCAAAGTTTTGTAAATCTATAATACAAGAAATTATTAAATAACCCGAAAAATACGCTGGATTTCAGCTATACGTTATTTCAAATTTGTTGTTCATTTTGTTCTCTAATTATTATGATTATGTTCTTATCAGTACAACTGCGAAGATAAGTTTGTTTAGTATATAATATACATCACTGTGACGGTAGAGCATAAAATCTGCTAATTATTAGGCATGCAATATAAGAGGATCAACTATACAAGGGAACACATAAAATGCTTTTCAAAAAAATATTTTTTTACATACAATTTTTTTGTCGCCGCAACAACGGCGATTTGGTATTGGCAGGGTTGTTGTTATGTCTCGTTAATTGGGCCCGAGACAGTCCCAGGCCCCCTTCTCGTAAACAGCGAGAATTGAGATTTTTGTTCGAACACGGGAATAGTTGTTGGACATGTCTTCGGACGCTACGAGACAAGTCTTGGTCCTTACGAGAATGTTCGATCCGTCCTCACAAATCGTTCTTGCTGCCAACGAGACCACTGCCACGAGCTTATGCGTTGTCACAACAACAATTTGTTATAACAGAAAAATTGGCTCGTTATAAACGAGGCAGGCGGGAAAAATAACAATGAAAATTTTTGTCTCGCTCCCCACAAGACCGCTCGACTATACCACCATTATTTTTGCTCTAAGAAGACAAAAAGACACAGCTCGGTAATCACAAGACAGAGCACAAATTTTGTCTCGGGCCCAATTAACGAGACATAACAACCCTGGGTATTGGTTAGTATATTTTTACAGTAGTATTTACAAACTATAGTTCGTCCTTGGTTTCTTTACGTCCAAATTTTGTTTCTGAGACTGCATAACCAACTAAAGCTTCAACTCTTTTGCAACCGGTTCTTGAAAATAATTTCAAATCGTCAGGCCAGTACAACATTTGGTCAGCTATAAATCTACACAGGGTATAAAAGTAATAAATATGCATGTACATATATCATGAATGCATTGATATTTAAAGGTAACAATAAAAGATCTGGTTGCGTGTATAAATACGAGCTTACTCAGGATCGATATTCGTGTTTTGACGTCTAATTTCCACTTTAGTACATTCGATTACGTGCCTTCGTTCCATAGGAAGAAATGGGATAAAAAAGTCCACAAGATGCTTTTCAATGATTCTGGCTTTTTCTAAACCGGTGTCTGTGATAAAAGAATGAAAATTGTGAATTATTTTCCTGATGGGCTGTATAATTAATTTAAAAACCGCCAATTGCACAACGGAACGATAACTACTTACTCTTGGCGTTAAAAGAGGCTTTCGACACTACCGCATGAAAATCAAGAAAAGTCAAATCTTCTCTCCTTTTCCCATCTTTCCATGCCTGGAGAGCCAAATTACTAATTTCCGTAGATCCAATATTGCTTAAAAATATGTATAAGGCTTTCTTATGATTTACTCCAGCAAGCTTTGAATAGTCCAGAAAGGGAACAATTGCATCAAAAATGGCTGGAGGGGTTTCATCGACCTCATCAAAAATTATGAGCGCACGTTCACACAACTTCAATTTTTCAGCAATATCAAGTTGCAACTTTAGCTGAAAATCAAGTGGAATCTTTATCACCCCGTATCATTTACAAACACAATTGGATATGCTAAATAAGTATTTTTTCCAAACCTTATATTCCGTCACTTTGTTTCGATCAGGGAAATCCAGCGTAGCCGAATACATTTGAATATATTTGCTCTCTACTCCATTCATGTAAATTGCATCCGCAATCAAATGTGCCAAAAACGTCTTTCCGGAACCGGCCCACCCATGAAAGCTTAGAACTAAAGGCTTTTTAGGATTTGTGTCCTTAAGATGCGCTTCCAAAGCATTTAGAACTGTTTTGACCGCAATGTGTTGTCCAAAAAAGTCTGAATTTAAGGTACTTCGTAAGCCTGTAGTGAAATAAAAACATTAAAATCTCAAATCATCAATAATTATTATTATATTAATCTAAACACTCTACCCTAATAAAAATAGTCCCCCTCACCTGTAGCTGCATCTGACCGGACAAAAGGCTCTCGACAACATTCAGTTCGCAGTGTGCAGGTCCAATCAGCAAGAAAGTTGTAAAATCGGTCCCAGTAGCCTCTTTTTGCTTGTTTGCATTCAGTACACGTTACAAATAATAAAGAAAAAAATACAACAAAAAGTACTTTCTTACTAGACAAATACTTAAGCTTCGCTAGAATCATCTCACAGATTTTTTGTACTGCACCTTATGCTTTGTAAATACAAAATGAAATAAAATCTATCTTCAACTATCGGCTTTCTACCAGTCTATTACTCTTTGCAAACATTAAAATCAGCTTTTTTTCTAACCAACATTACCTAACATAATCTAATAGAATTGAAACAACTGAAATCTACTATAGCCTTCAATTGAATCTTAACAATTCTAATTTCTTCACAATTTATAAAAGTACATAAAAAATAATCTATATTCAACTACAATGTACATTGAAGACTACATGCATGCCAGGCGGGCAGGGCAAATAAAGCCAAAGAAGGTCCAGCCTATAAATTCAACAATAATGATTTTTCCATTAATTCCCTCAACAATGTATAGCCATACTCAACTTAAAACATTTTAGTAATTAAAATATATTCCCAGTCATTGTCAATAAAAAACTAATTTTATCATCATTTTTCTAATGGCGAAAATTAGTATTACTATAACTCCAACTCATCTATAATGTGTACATTTTTACAAAAGAATTTCATTGTATTTTTACCTGCTATCAGATATTGAGATAAAACTTGAGCCGCCGCTAACAATGGATTTTTAAATGAAGAATTTTAGTTACGTGCACTTTGATAACTTCTATAACGTTCCTCACCCCTGAGCTTCCAAAAGATATGCAAACGTTTGCACAACGTCCAGTTTCTAAATATAGCCTATACAGGTTAAGTTACTATTTTACATTTTATTATTCAGTTGAAATCGACGTGTTGTTGAGATAATTTTTTGTAGTTTTAATATTTACATACTTACCTATATTTAATTTTTTTTGGTGTCTTATATATTCCACCATCGGATCAGGAGGTACTACCGCCAGACCAAGCAAACCAAGGATACTCGAGTAGCTCACAACAACGTGCAAAGACAACGACAGACACCCACCGACCCACCTGTCGCAACTCGAACTTTTTGAAACTTTTATTTTTTACGGGAGATTATATTATGGACATAAATCGGTACATATAGCTATAACTGCAGCTATAGCTTTACATATTATATAAAACTAACATCAATGAAGAGATATAAATCGGTGACGCGAGACGTGAGTGCACCCCGTTGTTGTGTAGCAGTAAAAATAAATATTGCTTAGGTACTTTGTACTTAATACTATTAGTTTTTGCAATTTGCATGATACATATAAATAGAACACTCGTTCGTACGTACATTACCAAAGTCTACTAAAGCAAAATGTGAAGTATCATCCCAGTGATCTGAGTTGCACAAAAATTATTACTGTAAATAACCTGAAAATAAAATATGTATCTGTAGTGTAAGCCAGAATCCTTGTAGCATTACCATAGTAATAGTGACTAGTGATTAAGGCCTCACTCACTGCACTGTCTATATTGTAGACAAGTTTACAGGCAGGTTGTAACCTGCGTGGATTTGGTAGCCGCCTAATAATTTAGTTCGTATTCTTACTCTTTAAGAAAACGTTAGAGATTTCTGTGAAAGCGCAGGTTTTCTTATGACAAGGTTAGTGATATTTTCTTGAAATTTTGTTATGGCTTTAAATCTTAACTGCCTTCTGCTTGTGTCATTTTTGTAGTCCAAATAGCTGATAAAGTGTCATAGTGTTTACGAATGTATTGTTTTCAATAGAAATTGTTTTTATTTGGATATTTTAATCAAGCTTAAATTATTGCTCTACTTCGAACTTTGCAGGAATGACCGGAATACCGTAGAGGTGGAACTTTGGGTGTTAGTGTTAAAAATTCTGTAATATTACATCCCTCAATTTCAATTGTCGAATTTATTGATACTATTACATACAACATACACGGTGAGGTGAGTTGCATTAGTAACTAAAATGATATATAGGATTGATTATATACGTAGATAGATTCATAAAAGTCGAAGCTACTCATACTCTTAGCTTTTTTGCTGCTTTTTGTAGGGAAAGTGGGGCAAAAGAGGCTTCACTGTGGCTTGTTTATTTTATAATGACAATTTGAGTTTAAAAGTTAGCAGCTTGTTGAGGTATATCTGGTTAAAAACTCACAATTGACAGGAAGTTTAATATTCAGGTGCAGTCAAGAAGAGCCATGGCAGATGGTAATCCTGATGAGGGACAGGAACCTGGAACCTTCCAAACGGCTATTTCCAAGGGGTTCCACGAGACCAATGACTTTGGACAGGGGTTACATGTTGATGTTCCAGACGTTCAAAAAGTTCAGCGATCTCGGCAAAATAGCATAAGAGGATTGCAAGATGGAAAAGACATGCCAGAGACAAAAGAGCAAACGGGCATCTCAGAATCCGATTCCACAAAAGAGCAAACGGGCATCTCAGAATCCGATTCCGCTACTAACATAAAGGCCGATGGGGCGAAGTTCCTACGGTTAGCTCCCATTTGCACAGGATGTGCTGTTGTGCTCGTTTTGTTTGCAATATTGGTTCAGACTTCCATCCTCAGTTCCACAACCTCACTTGGTGTTATGAAACCTAAGCCAATGACATGGAACGAAGCTGAAGACAAATTTAACTCGTATTTAACAAAACTCATGAAAACATATAGAAATCAGGTGCCGGAAACATTCATTCAGATTTCTTCTTCCGTGTCATCGACCTTACAGAAAGAAACTCCGCGCCAACCATCTCCGCTTGTATTTCTTACACCCCCTACCATGCAAAGTTCATTTGGTTCTTGCCTGGCTCGAGTTATCGGTGAAAAAGTAAACGCCGTTTTTCAAAATTTGAAGGGTTTGGGCTACACTCCGGAAGTTCTAGAGCTTGGACCAGCATACTTGAATGATCAAACCATAAGTACCACTGATATTCACAATAAATTGAAAAAGTATTTAGAGAAAGGTAAATTCGTTGTCATCAGCAACCCTGAATTAGTTGAAGACAGGGAAAGAATCATGATCTTTCACGCCTTCTGTGACAATTCCGCTGCTCCCGAAAAACGAGCCACTTTCATTTTCTTAATGTCAGTACCTGAGTCTATCTACAGAAAGTACGAATGGTTACCTGAAAGTGGTGCGAAGATTGCTAATGAAATTCTAGACTCTGCCTGGAGTTCAGTTGATCCTGATAAGAGACCAGCAACCATAGCTCGCGTGGCTGCCTCAGCCATTTTGCTCAATCCTGGAGATACGTGTCAATAACAGCAAACCTTTTTCACCTCTTGATGAATTATTTGCTATAATCATGCTCCTCCTCACCCTACTGTAACTGGAAGCGCAATGTCGTTTAACTTTGACTGATAATAAAAATTGAATATGCAAATATCTGAACAATAATTTTACTCGAGTTGTAACTCTCCGTATAAAAAGAACGTCACGGCATCTACGCTAAAGTAGGCAATGTATTTGCATGTCAGACAATTACATATGGTGCAGTACAAAATGTATTCTCATTATGTATAACAAAAGATCAGTAATAACATTCATGATATCATGACCAATCATAATAATGCTGTTTTTGTGCCCTTCTCCAGAGCTTCGTACAGGAAATGAAATACCATCAGTAATAAATTAACACAATTAATATTCATCATCATCAGCTGACCCGGAAGCACTTTGACCAGGATTGTGGGAAGCCATTTGCGCTGCATATTGCATCATTTGCCACTGATGCTGCTCCTGTTGTGCCTGTTCTTCCCTTGCTTTAGCAAACAACTCCTGCTGCTGTCGAAGGAGCTCTTCCTCAGGAATTCCCAAATGTTCCAAACGTGTTGACTGTCGTCTCCGCTTTGCAGCAACTTGTTTACAATCTTCCATAACTTCCTGGGCCGCTTGCCGGAAATCCCCAAATCCTAATTTGTCTAAGGCTGCAATATTGACAAGAAATAATTATTTCACCTTGAAACTCTCTCTACAATCTACATATTTCCACTTCAGAAACACATGGGTACACATTACCATTGATAATCACAACTACCAAAAACAGACAAAATTAATTTTACCAAGTAATACCTTGTAAAACATGCTCAGGTGAAATGGTCTTCTTAGTTTGTTGATTGCAAATTTCGTTAGCTTCAGAGGATATTAAATGAATGAATTCCGTGCAACAATTTAATATCAATTCACGAGAATCGTTTGCCACTCGTATAGATGGTAAAATTTCTTTTATCATTTTGTTCATCGCCGCTCTCGGGATGGTAAGATCTTCTTCACTTTCCGCCATTATATTTACAATCTGCTAGCAAAATTTTGCCCTTCACGAAATATTCTATTTCAAGTCAAAATTTTGAAGCTATTGGCTTCCTCAAACCCTCTTGTTAATAAGCAGACGAAATTTACAAATTCACTAAAAAATCCTCACTTTGTTTCCTTTTTTAATTTTTCCCGGAATTATGGTAAAAAGTGTATAGACTCACTCAGCCCCCAATAGACCATTAAACGTGAAATTACTTTTCCCTTTCTTTCACATGTCTGGCGTCCTAAATTCTAGGTGGCGCTCAGAGGGTTTCCATTTGCTCGGGCTCTTCTTTTAATCAACTATCATCATAATATTGATAAAATAATAGGTATAATAATTAATTCAAATGATTGATGCAAATGTGAATTTTAAGAATAACTAAGAATAAGCGCAATGTAATATGTGTGATTCCATTACTTATATAATGGAACTTATTTGGTGTCATGTTATTTAATCGAAAAGAGGAATGGACTTACTTACTTAGTTAATAAACATTAAAATCTTGTAATCAATTATTTAAATAATGCTCGTGTAGTTAATGGGAAATTAATTATTTATCATAATAATAATTTATTATTACTACCACTATTAATTGTAAGATTGAGAATATTCGTTGCGGCCGTTGCGTGCGGGTGAGGGAAATGAGCATACTTCATTTGTGGAGGAGAGATGCTCAGATAATATAAGAAGAGTTATGGCAAAAATGTAATAATAACGGATGTTAATAACATAATAAATGGGATCTTGTTAATAAATATGGGCAAAAATATTTGCTGATAAAATCAATGAATGTTAGCATATTAGTGACACTAATTCAAAAGTTGATGAAGATTAACCAAAAGCAATCGCTCCTACAATAAAAGGAAAATAATTATAATGAAATATGTGAGAGGGAAGGTCAGCTTAGTTAGTTATAGTATTTAGATATAATTTATAGGTGGAAATATGTAGCAACAATTATTATAGGCAAAACTAAGAAGTAATAACGATCGCAATAACTACAATTAAAATGGCTAAAATAAACACAACGGCTGCAACTCCAAACCAACATTTTGCTAAAGCTACTCCTTTCGAGCCTTTCAATCCAAAAACAGCATCCGCGACATGGAGATAGTACTGAAATGAGAGAAAATAGCTGGAAAAAGTTATTACCTCAATTAACTGCATTAATAAAAATTTATTTTAGCACCAAAAATTAAGTTAGTAAACGTATAGGCTTACAATGTAATATGCTGTTGCGAGTAACATTGCCTTTGTGGTTATATCGACATTGTCAGGGATTATAAATCCAAATTCTTCGGGATTGGAAGTTACTCCCTTACCTGCCTGTGATATCTCGACCTCATTTGATATGAAAGAATATTTGCCCTTATTCTCTTTAGTTTCAAAAAGCAAAACACCTTTTGGGTCTCTGGCTTTTAATTCGGTAGTATAAAGGCCGACGCCGTCCACAAAACCAAAAACACGGTCCCCACTTGAGATATTCTGGGCCTTTGAGCAATAAAATTTATTGTGAAGTCTATGTGGGTTCTAATACATGAAAATTATTAAATACTTCTAGTTTTCAATAATAGATGTGTTATCATACTCTGCCAGTTTCCCTGCAAGTCAACAAAGTAATACCATCTTGATTGTTGAATTTGGTGATTGCTCCCGTACGGAAAGTGTGCACATTTTGAGAGTTACTAGAATTGTGTCGAATGGTTACTCCTGGATCACTCAGTGTTGACAAAATAACGTTGTGTGCTGTCCCACATATCTGAATTTTGGTTGTTCTCACATCCAGACCTAAAAATACATGTTGATCTCGTAATTAAAAATAATAATTTATAAGTGTTTATTCAGATTCAGATTGATTTGGCATTAGCCCTTACAACCACGGTTTCATATCATTGTTTCACTTCTTTTGCTTTTGCTGATCTATATTAGAATACTTGTTGGGTGACGTACTATTTAATTAATTATTATTAATTTGCAACATAAACGAGACTGGGATTTAATGTAATTTGTAGTAATGTAAAAGGTACCTATTTTGCCAGTGGATCGGAAAACTATTTCTTCTTGTATCCCCAGAGCTTCTGTGAGCTGAATCAAAGGACTGATAGCATTTTTGTTAACTAAACTATTTTGACTTACTACGGGAGCCCCTCCTGGGTAAGTATTTACTACTGGGACAGAGGGGAGGACTGCTACTTCTAGTTCTACATGTTCGGTTTCATCTTCATTTTTGCTTATCACAGAGTCTTCTGCCTCGTTAGATGTATCCTCATTATCCATAGTGATTGTGAAATGGCTGAATAAAATACCACTTCAATGTGATAAAACCATCCCTTGAAAATGTCTATATTGTGATTCGATATTTGAATCACATAAGTTTTTTATGGCACAATTTTCTTTGAAACAAAAGAATTTAATTTAAATTCATGTCTGTCATACAACTACAAAATTTATAAGCTATTGACAAGAAATTTTGCAGGCTCCGAAATTTCCTTGAGCACATAAATTTCTTTGAGTGGGAAAAACTACAAGATGATGTAATTTGTGAACGAAACTATTTTCGCTCTTGTATTAATGGTTAGCATTAGTATTGAATAAAATTCATATGGATATTTCTGTATATAGTTTATAAGAAACCTCAAAGATAGGAGGAGCAGGAATAACGAATATGTGGTTGATTGAGCCAGATGTTGGTGGTAAAAACTCCCGTGTACTGTAAATCAAATTGAGCATATCATCCATTTTTCATGCTTATTTAAGTGTGATATTATTACTAGTTATGGTGGTGCATAATTTTTCCTCAAAATTTTTGTCTTTTTTAAAGGTATGAGTTGAAAATAAATGCACGACGGAGGATATACATATTGTAACCAAAAACAAAATTGTACTGTGCTGAACCAATATGTCTTGTGGTTTCCGCTAAGGGAGAATATATTCGAACCAACGTTTATTTATGTACTTATAATTTATAACTAGAACATGGCACTTTGCTCAGCATAGCAGTTTCAACTGCATTTTATGTTGCGTATAATAATTTCTCAGCAGAATTAAAATAATAATGTGTACTGATATATAGACTCTAGGAAGTTGCACCTTGTTAGCGGTTTCAAAAAACAACAGCCTTTTTTTATTTTCCACATATCCCAGTAAAAAAATACAAGCTATAATAAAAAGATTTGCCCATGGAAGTACGAAACGTAAAACAGTATGTGCTAAATACATGCTATGCAAGGAGTTGTTGAATTTTTAGGGTACTGCAGGGGCCCTTATGTGATTGTCATGTTTGTGCGTCCGTACGCATCCGTAGGTCCGTGGAAATGTTTTTTGAAAAAAAAATTTTATTTTATTTTTTTAAAAACTTATTTTTGGCTAAATATTAAGTTAATATTTTTGGTTGAAATTTTTCGAATTTGTTTTCAAAAATTATTTTTTGTTCTTTTATAGTTTTTATTTTTTATACCTGCGGTGTCCTTCGCACAAGCAACCCTTTAGGGGTGCCATTAATCGTTGCGAAGGGACGATTTTTTTAAATACTTGTAATTTGTACATATAGCTGACAAAGTATATGGGACATCAATTCAATTTGGAAGGGCTTAGGACTATAACTGCCAGAATAATAATCGACAGAATTTATTTTATTACGTTTGTGTCCGATGCGGTTGACATTTCAGTCGATATTAACGAAAATAAGGGTAAGTACTCTTATTTTATTATATTATTACAGTAAGTGCGATGCAGCAGAGATTTTTTCTAATACGACATACGACTCAAGATTTGGCCCGTATGCAATCAGAATTTGTAGAATTTGCCTACAATTCGGTCCCGGCGAGACAACTCTTTCAGGAGGTGAAGTAATTTTATTTGTACTTTTGTGGCAGAAAAATGAAAAATTATTATTATTATATTTACTTAAACATTATTGTCACTGCTCCTCAAGGTATATGACAGATTTCTATAATTATAACTATTATTTTTAATCCATTTTGCCTTATATAAATGATTTTGACATAACATAGCTCCACTTTTTAAAACTATTGAGACTATTTCGTCAATAGAATAAATTTTAAATCTATTTCACAAATAACTTGGGAATGGTAATTGGTACCTCGTTCTCCGTTTTATAAGCCTATTGTTTCTATTTGTAAAAGTTGAGCTTATTCTTAAAATAAGGTAGCTATAAGCAAGGAATTGAACCCGTCGCCAACGTTGTAACAAAAGAAATTATAAATTCTTGACAATGCGGCATATTTTTCATGATATACGAAAAATGAAACGTTTTCACAGAGTGACTTCATAAAACGAAATCTGATTTCAGACAACTCCTTCTATTTGGCAACCAGCGGCACAATTCGTCAATTCAGTTGCCAAACAGAAAGGAGGTTCCTTGTGATAGCGAATAGCAAATAACCTTTCCCAAACGAAAACTTTCGAGGTTTCGAGTTCCTAGCTGATACCAGTAATTACCCATGAAGACCTTGAATCCCCAATATTTTAGGTATTTTAATCGTAAAAGAGAATATAAAATGGGAACCACTCAAAATATAGATTTGTCAAACCCAGGCAAGATTACAGACTGCTTACAATAGCCCCTGGTCCAATTCAAACAAACGTTGAGCAAACGTTATTAAAAACTGTTGAAACAAAGAACTGACCATGTAGCCAGCAGAAGCACATCTACCAGTAGTTCATTGTTGATACAATATTTAAGCAAGTGCAGTCTTGGTTTTTCGCCTGTGACCCAATCATCAATGCCATTTAAATAGAGGCATAGAGACTTTTAAGCTAAGTTGTGCATAAGCAATAGTCTTATTTACTTATTATTAGTACACATATGAGACTGATGAGTGCGAGCTTGCAGTTTTAGCTGTTATCATTATCACCAAGGCTACATTAATTATCTGACAAAAGTTACAACACATGAAGGGAAAATCTACTTCCTAAACCCAACCACGTTGTGAAGTGTGGCAGAATCGTGTTAGTTTCTCATGTCTATTCCTAAAATAAACTTCAAGGCATCACAGTTTTTTTGCAAACCAACGCCGGTACAGAAACCTACTGAGCACAATTTTTTTAGTTGACTTGAAATCCCTGCTGCAGCTATAATGGATCTGAAAGAATTCAACAGTAAAGAGACGTCGGTTCAAAATTTAACATTCATCATCAAAGGGGATAAAGTGCTTTTAGGACTTAAAAAGCGAGGCTTTGGGACTGGTAAATGGAATGGGTTTGGAGGGAAACTTGCACCAGGAGAAACTGTGACGGAATCTGCAGTGAGGTAAAATTGTTTTATCATTAAATTTCCATAGCGACTTTAGTTGAACATTTAAATGTGAGTATTTTTATGTAAATAAATTTTACAGAGAAATAGAAGAAGAATGTGGGTTACGAGTGAAGGCTGAAGATCTGAAGCTGATGGGGGTAAATCATTACTCCCATTTTAAATTTTATTGGAACACTGGTGTGAGAGAAGTTCACATCTTCATCTGTGATAAATTTGAAGGAGATATCTTGGAATCAGAGGAAATGCTACCGAAATGGTATCCCATCAATGAGACGCCGAGGAATGAGATGTGGACAGACGATGCTCACTGGTACCCACTTCTGTTCGGAAGCACTCGTTTCAGGGGCTACTTCCTTTTTGGAGATTATTCATCACTGTTGAAATACTTGATTGTGGACTTGGACGAGCCATCGAAGATTCTTGAGTCGAAGAATTTCAGCGAGGAACGTGAAATGTAATTATTTTGTGTTGTCGAAATCGAAATGTAGTATTAGCTGAGATTGTTGGGCAAACTTGTATATTTTTGTATTATTTATTTTTGGCCGATGCGATGTAAGTATATACATATCTAGAATGTTGAGGAGACAACGTCTGTGCCATGATTCACGCATACATGAAACATTCTACGGAAATTGTTTACATGTACGTAGGGTTCAATATGCTCACAGTGGATGAGAAAACGAGAGGAAGTAAATGAATAAATGATAATAATAATTAATGAAAATCGTATGTAAATGAAGGTGACCTAAGTGGATAACAAACAAATTAAATTAAATACAGGCCCTATTCCGAGATTAGCTTGAGTCTAACAAAGGTAATAATTTATTTAGCCATTGTTGTCTAAAATCTGTTAAAGCTAACCAGCCAATTGTTGACTGAATGAGAAAAAGGCCTCTTACTCTTAGTTTTGGGTAAAATACAAATGAATGCAAAGTTTTGACGCATGCGATTGAATTCTATTGCTTCCAAAAATGTAGATCCTTGTAATTTAGCATGGATTCCAAGTCTCAGATTTTGGTAGCTGTATGTATGCAGCCCTCAATGGGAGAAAGTTTAGCTGGTCTAGAATTCAAGTAACGTTTGTCGTATTTATTCTGTTTGGCACAAGAAAATAACATAAAAATCAAATGTACTCTATATATCTGTTGCAAATCTTCCTACCGTATTTAGAATTTATCTTGTTTTCACCAATAATCATTATTCCTCACTCAAAATTACATTGCAAATCGAAATCTGTAAACGTCCTATGATTATTATTAATTTTAATCGTAGCAGTAATGTTAAATTATCTAATTATATCTCATACAAGTATCTTTCAACCGCTTAGAATATAATTTTCGTAACTTTAAGGGTAACAAGTATGATTCATATTTTTTATGCACGTATGCCTATTCATATAGATAACCACGAAACATAATAATTATATATTTCAATATTTTCAATATATAGTAGCATTTATACGCATTCCGTCTTCATTTATTTACTTATTTTTTTTTGCTTCTTCAAAATCAATATTTCTTATTCAGGTTTTCCTCACAGAATAAAATACTCAATAAATACAGACGCCCAATTACATACTATTTAATGCCTACACATTTACAGTAAATATATTATTTAAGTATAGCCATTAATATTTAATTGCGTTTTACAATTTTACTTCCAGCTCTCTTCAATGATTTTTTTGCCTTAGTATTTATTTGCATCATAGTTTTTGTAGGCTCAGGGAATCATTTCATGCAACACAATAGTACAGTTTTGTGCACATGCATGTATAATGTAACGTCTTTTTAAAACATCACGACTTCAAAATTCTTTTTTTTTCATTTATCTATTATTATTGACATTCATTTTACTCCTTTCACTACATTTGTTAGTACCACTGATTACCTGAACATATTAATTGAATTTCAACTCGGTTTTTTTATTTTCTATCAAGCGCCAACGTTAATTTTCAAAAGCGGAGCTAGCACCAAAATTTGTTGTTGGAGTTAATCCCGAAAAAAGCCAAAACTACAACGGACTACCACATATACATATGTACGCTAATTCAGAGCATGCACCTATCATGTCAGTAAAGAAACCTACAGGCAAATTGTAGTGTCCAAGGCTTGGTGTTTACTACAAACTATATTGACGAAACTCTGAACGAGCAGGAAGTCAAATGTTTTTTTATACTGATTGTTGTTGAATTCCTGATAAGCTGGGTATCATTCTTTGTATGTCTTGAAAAAGTACTGCTCCAGTTTATGTATATAATCAGATCAACTTGTATAGAAATTATGTGCCTGAACTGACAACCAAATTTGTTAATCACGAGCATGAATGAACTATCCATATGTTCACTCCTGCTCTTGTATCGACCCGACACCGGCAAAACATATTTTATAAATATTACTCATTTGTAGACAAACTAATTACTGACCGTGTAAACATTGATAACAAAACTCGGCATAGAATTTGTAAATTTAATAATACTCGCAGAAATTCTTCCACCGAACATAGTAAACATGTATACATTAGTACTAATTGTAAATGTATATATATGTACAATACACTTGGGAATAACAGTTTCTTCCTGACTTTGGAAACTGTGATAATGGGATAAAAACACAAAAAACATGTACGCTTACCTTTTTGGTATTTAGCTCTTTAAATGTTCCTATAGATTCAAATATTTAACAAGAATCTTTGATGCAAGCTTAACAATATATGGATTAACACAATAAAGAACACAATTAAAGCATCCATTGGGAAAATCATGGTAGTAATAATGCACACAACATGTACATGAGGATAGATTGTTTAAGGTAATAATTGTTACTGATCAAAAGAGTGGGTTTTACTGACACTGTTCTGGATAACTTATTATTTGTAAACTAATTATTGTATAACACACATTATTACTAATTTTATTACCTTCCATTTCCCCCCATCATATGTCATGGAATATAATAGTCCTCAAATAACATATTGCAAATCGTTAGTAATTATTGTTCTCTGTACATAGATTAACTCACATTATTATTTTTTACCTTTTAAAATCCCCAACAAATGATTTAAGTTTGGCCCTAACCCTCCTAAATAAATAATACCTCTTTGTCATATCTGACAGCATCATATAGTAACATGATAATATAAAATCTTCTTTAAATTATTACATTTATTTCGTTTATACAACATACCCACTGTATTTACATACATATGTACATCAATGTACAAATTGAATGGTAGCAGACCAACACACATGGCTGAACTTATACAGAAATACAAACTGTATAATTATACCTTTATTTTGATAATAACAATCATGCTGGAAAGTCAAGAAAGGATAAAAATCCTGGTTATTTTTTTCTATATAGTCAACTCACTGAAAACTCACTGTAGAAAATCGTATAAACGTCACGGTCTCATTTTAATACTTAAATCCAATAGAGTAATTTAACAATATAATAACTCACAAACACTATATATATATTTTAACATGTCATATAATGTTGACGAAGTTGGGAGGTCTTTATTCGTCGTCTTATATAAAAACAGAGTAGGGGTTTTAATGAGTAGTTAGGATTTATTGCTAGGGACATAGTGAGAACAGATGAACATGTACATACATAACTTGAGGTCAATAAGAAAGTCATCTTGAGTCGCAAGTTGGTATTTTAAACCGAAAGGCGTATAGGATCCAAAATATATCTACATAGATTTTTGATAATTCAAATTTCATACTATAAAATAAGAAACATCTTTTTTAGAAAAAGATTACAAAATAAAATGCACTTAATTAAGGGTTAAGTTTTTAAGTAAGGTTTTTAAGGTAGATGTGCATTTATATTAAGATCATATTGAAATGTTACATACGAGTCCATCACACCAACACACTATATGACCTGCGATATCATCCTATTTCACAAGACCTCTAGTAGTCTATAGAAATTGGTAATTTTTTTGAGGTTACAATGTTTACAGTCGTTATACTAATATTAGAGGATATTTAACAATTTGATATTCAGTTGTAGATTATTTTTGAATGCTGCAACTAGTCTTGATGCATTTCTACAGCTGAGAAGATGAGTAAAGTGTTTAGCGATTGATATTCGTGGAATACTAAGTATCAGTGCAGTTATGATTTTAAAAGAGATGATGTGCATGTATATGTGAATAGAAACTTCACTTTCTACGTTTTTAAGAGAAACTGGAGGATATCTTGAGAACATTTTTTTAGGGTTGCATGTATGGATACGGTTTAAAAGTACACAATTTCAATTGTATGAACTGTAAGTTTTCGATTTATCTGTTCAAAATTGAGTCACTGGAAGAATTAGGATTTTCCTTGGGTTTAATAATTATTTGGAGAAATAACTTTCACCATTTTTCACTGTAAAGTAAGATTTGAGTAGGTTGAAATAGGTTTTGTATTTTTATACGCTTTTCTTAAGAGTTCACATCCAAAAGATCCTCTATTAAATTTCAAGGGTAATCATGACGATTCAGATGAGGGAGATTTTTTCTTTGCTGAAAGTCAAAATTGAACATATGGGTTTGATTGAGTTGATGTGTTATGATACAGATGAGGTACTTATAAGCCGATGAACGGTAAGTATTGTTCAGAAACTTATGGTATTTTTTGGAAATTTTCGCATGCAACTATTTTTATATAACTATTTTTGAAGTAATTCTGATGGATATTTTGAAATCTGATTTTTTCTAGCAAAGGTCATAGCTACTTTCTGATATATTGACCGTTTCCACCTTATCACTCCTTGTATTTAGGTCTTCAAGTGCGGAGTCTGAGGATTCTGGCATAATCACACACATAAATTGACCACCCGTATTACTATTTTTGGGATAGATTGTCACCGGAAGGAAGGGTTCGTCATGCTCAACGTAGTTGCATAACTTTGAGTAAATGTCTGGGTAAGTTCGTCGGATATCGACACCACGCTCTAATAAATGCTTCTGAATATTGGCAAAACTCACTTCTCGAAGTTTTTTATGGTCGCTGCGGCTCAGCTGCGCTCAATAAAAAAACATTAGGGTAATAATTATTAATAATAATTCTTTTACAAAATGAAATACTTATTCATTTAATAGCTAAATATTGTATGTAGATTCTAGATGTAAAACAAATAGTATATGTATAATGTCACTGTTACCTTACCTGATGAGTTGTGGGAGCAGGCACTGATCGTAAGATAAGGGTTTCATTGTCCGATCCATTTGGCGGTGGTGGAGGAGGAAGATTTTCTTGAGCTCCTGGATTTGAGTCAGCCTCAGCATGATACGCAGGTACATGGGGCTCTTCAGGAAAAAGATGAGCTGTGCTAGCCGCTTGATGATGCATAGTCTCTTCATAGTTCCGGGGTAATAGCAAACGTAATTTGGAGGACCGTGAAATCATCTCACGCTCCCATTTCACTGCCCCTGACGTCGGCACCTCATTCACAACACAAACACTCACGTAAAGAACAAATCTGTTATCTCCATTGTAAGTTCGGCACTGTTCACTCAATTCAGCGAAGGTTTGTGCTCCCATTTCCTCTGGTAGGATATCACCGCAAGGAATGTACCTGTTACCAAATAACAACATATATCTATACCATTGAAATCAGTTCTGTAATACACTGAACATGGTAGTTTTGAAAATACAAGGATGTTTTTACTTTAAAAACTCAGTTTTCGAATTTAATTTTCTTGCAGTGTGTACAATTTAGAAATCGAT
>JAQFXU010001431.1:0-29208 GCA_034693705.1 Spatulosminthurus flaviceps | reverse complement strand
TGAACAATGAAGTAGAGTATAGTGGAGGCGAATATGTAATGTAAAAAAAATCAATGGAAGCGCCTGAAAAACAAAAGCGAACTCCAGGGCAGCATCGAATGCTGCCTGCGGGCGGTTGAAAATTTCCAGTGCCTAGGCAGTGCCCTGGCATTCGGGCGTTGTCTAGGGCAACAGCGCTCCACTAGAGAGGCACAGTTGGAGCGAACGGTCGCCCGGCGACACAATTCCGTCAAGCGAGCAGTCCCACGGCTAAGAGTGAGGCTAAGGCCGTGGGCGAACGTCGCTTCGCTTGAGCCCGCTCAATTTTTTCCGATTGGCTTGACTATTGAGACAAAATTTCTCGCTAAATTGACTCTCCCAATGGAAGTAAAAATATACAGTGATAATATTACCTACTTAAGATACACAAGAAAAAACTAGGGAAAGTTCCCATCTTTTCTTGTTATTTTATATATACCAAAGTCCAAAACCGCTAGTAATAGCAAATTAAAAAACCAATGGCAACAATGATACAGAGAGACGAATTCTCACATGAATCTCCTTTTTTAACAAGTTTCAAGCTCCTCTTTCTTTTATATACACAAGCTTTGAGAACTAAATGAATTTTTTAAGCCTACTTAACTTTTTTCCGTTTACTTACTCTGACAATGAATATGGAAGCACCCGATTTTCAAGATCTCAAAGCTCATTGGAAATACACAGAAGCTGTCTCAGATCATTAGTAATGGTAAAATAAGTCATTTTTCTGAGAAACCTAAACTTTTAGTAGGATATTATTTGGGAGGAAATTGGACAAGTGATTTGAGTTTGTAAAATTTAATTATATTAGGATTTTGCCTTGTAACGTGCTAGCCGCTATGTGACTTTACAATTGTTAGTGAAACATTCGTACACTAATGTCCGAGTACTTACAAGAGTTTTTTTTCGTACTGTACATGTTAAACGTGTACTTCATGCATGTACATAACAACATAAGGTGCACATGTAACGTTCATAAAACTGTACCTGAAGTTAAGGTGCTCCAAGTGACTGGAAGGAGAAGTAAATGATTGTTTTCTCAGTCATATTTTTTAAGTGAGCACGCTGAAGAAGGAGCAGGTTGCGCTCACATGCAAACCTCTGCCGTTGGCTAGACTCAACAGACAAAAGATTTTCATTAAAGCGTAATGTCATGCGTAAGCTTAACTGAAAATTAGGTTGAGCTGTGACTCTGTGACTTATGTATACATGCAAACCAGTAACCAGTTCAGTTCACTCTTAGTCACTCAGTGTGTAAAGAGAGGGAGGAGATCGAAGGAAAAAAGAGAAAAAAACAACAACGTTAAAAAAAATTACCGTTTCTACACCGATCATTCTTACATTAAGATTACTATTTCTTATGAACTTACAGCAAATGCATATTATACCGATCTAACCTAGCAACTTATATAAAAGACAATGTTACATTGTATTTTATTGAGAATTGAGAAGAAGCAAGGAAGTTTATTTACGATTGTAATAAACTCCACAATATAGTACACACTGCTTCGTGTCATACAGCAAATTATATATGCTACTCTCTTTTAAAAAAAACTTGTTATCCACACGATTCTGATGGTGTAATCAAGATTGTAATTCTCCCTATGTACAAGTATCTACACTTAAGGGTTACAATGAATCTTTGAAAAGGTGAGCCAAGATGTCTGGTCTTACTTCTTACAATTCTTACTGCCTTTTTGCTTAAACATGGGCAAGTCATAAGTATGCGTAAAAAATATTTATATTGTTACTCTTGAATGCATTGCATCCATGATTTACATTTTTTTCAATACTCACGACATCATCGTCATCATCATTACAATTATCATGGTAATTCCCACTTGAGATCCTCTTCTGACGTGGATATGAGAAATGACATGGCACTGGAATGACAGCAACTCAGGACTCACTCACTGGCCCTAATACTATTTGAATTGGTCGTGAGGAATGTTTACAAAAATAAAGACATAGAACAATATGCTTTAACTATATTATAGGTATATGCCCATGAGGTATTATGAGCATTGATACTCCCTCACTTTTTATAGCTCACTATTATCCACTTGAAGAAATTATATGCTGTAGCATAGCAATCAGTATTACAATGGCTAACCACAAGTATCCTGAGATCTAAATTTATTGCTCTTTTTAATCCTGATTATTGACAGTATAGTAGCCTCCTTCTCCTGCCTCATGGACCTAAGTATAGTTATAAATTACTTGGACTTCAAATAGTGGAAAATTAATTAATAGAAAGGTGAAAGGGGGACTTGGGCCCTGTCATATAAATTTTGACTAGGGCTCAAAATTCTGCTCGTAAAAATTATGCGAATAAATGAATACATATGTACGCATAATCGTAAAATAATTCTTAATGTTACTTAGTGCAATTCATCAGTATAAAATCATGTAACAAATAACAAGTGAATTGTAACGAAAGGATGGAATCTTCACACATTAGTCCTACTTTCAAGCTGCAGCTATACATACTCGAGAAATATGTAATCGATTTTCCAAATATTAATTTCCCAATATGATTTCCACGCAATTTCAATTAGTTCATGTGTAATTTATTCGGAAACTACAATCGTGTTACCCCAACTGTGTATTTAGTGCACCCATCATTATAATCTTTGAGTATAAGGTGAGTATGTATATAGTGAAGCATGGAAGGTTTCTCAAGCTATAATAATAATCAGATGATGAGATTTTAAGCCACTGCCACTTTTCCTGTTAAACAGGTGCAAATACAAATGTGTTAAATTTGCATAAAATGTCTACCTATCGTATTATTATTGTAAGTTGTACTCGCAGTCAGGGATTCAGCTAACAATTTGCTTGTTGTGCTACAATGTGGGTCTCTGCATGGTAAAATATATGACTCAGCCTATATTCCTAGTCCATTCAAAGTGTAGGAGCCCCATTATTATTAATAACAACGAGAAAAAACCTTGACATTGCTGACATCTTTATTCTAAAAACGTCTGATTGGAAAATAGCGTGATTATAATTATAGGAAAAGTGCTTTGATCCTTGCAAAAATCACTACAATTACTACAAAATCGTGTACTTCCCGTGACGCACTAGAAAATTAACTACTTGCATGCAAACACGTGTATATAACGCCTTTGCAGCATCTGTATATTTGCCTCATCTACATGGAAATACTCTCAAAGTACATATTTTTTTATACACGCTATTTTTTCCCATCTTCAGATACACGCCGCAAGCTTTTAAGGCACACCGCTTACTTATTTTTCAGTACACCCAAGAATTTGACCAATTAATGTAACAGGACTTGAAATAACAAATTATTCATTAAAAAATTGAAATAAATTGTTGGATGTAAAAAGTTTTTCAATTCGAAGTATACAAAATAAGTCCTAAATCTTAGGAAAAATTACCATACATATTTATGCATGTTCGTGTATGTTTGTGTGTGTGTGTGGGGAAGAAGAGCAAATTTAATTACAGGGCTGGGGAGTAACATTTGACAAGGGAAATCACAATTGGGCTGTGCTTTTCTATCCTTTATTACAATAATAATACATAGAGTTTATTATACATATGCATAGCTTTAGCGGATCAACTTACAAAGTTCGTGTGTGTGTGAGAAATCCTCAAGATTTCTGATTGTTATACTTTTAGTTGGGACTCATCAAAACTCAACTTTCTATAGGAAGACCATGGTTAACTTATCTGGGTTAGAAATCCTATAGTAATTATATAGGGAATATTTACAGTTTTTTCGGATGATGACGGTAATGAAAAAACTAAAATATCTTTTATACTTTTTTCCAATGTTCATTTCCTTTTGATTTCCATACAAAATAAATGTATACACTTTGTCAATCGGATGGGTGTGTGTTGGTTAGTGATCATTAATAATGGGCATAGGTTTGATATGAAAATGGATAATAATTGTATGAATTATGAGAAATCTCAATGTACCATTGATTCTTTCATAGACAATCGTCTTGCAATCAACGTTCACTCAAACTTGCTCCTTTGCTCTAGCTACAATATATAGTCTTGCTCCATCGACAAAAAATATAAAAAGAACAAAATCATAACGAACTTTGAAATATAAAAAGCCATATAATCACCAACATAATATAGATAATAAAAAGGGAGTATAATATATATTTTTTCAGTTCTATTTGCTCCCTTTCCAATTGTCTTGGATGCCACTCTATAGAATTTCAATGGCAAGGTTAGGCTAGGGCCATAAACACGCACAATAAATTCATCTGTTACTACTATAGTTAACATGCATGTCATCGTTCAATGTGTTACTATCTTGGAAGGTTATCATGATTCTTATTGCCAAGATAAGAACCGCTAGACTCAATGAACGCCCACCCCAAAAAAATAAAACGCCTCAATGAATGATTTACTCTCGGAATCTTTCGTTAACCTACTGCAACCCAGAGGCTTTTTATTACCACGTGTAATATATACATATATTCTCCTGTGAAAAAAAACATACATATGTATTTAGTAGCACTATAAAAGCTACCTTTCCTTTCCTCCTTCTGGTATAATTTCTCAAGCTTTATAGAACTCATGGGGTTAGCATGATTTATTATTTAAAAGTAGGAGATTTTGCGACATTTTTCTCACCTTCTCGAAGGTGTCATTTCCACAATGAATGACTCCTGGTCAGATATAACTGTCCTCTGACGTTTCCACAGGCTGGCAACATTTCCAATGATTTTTGCTCCGGTATAAGCACACTCTAATTCTCACAGTATATCATACAGAAATGGTGTTCTAATTTTTACTTAAGTACTAACTGGTCTATGTGTGTGTGTGTAAGGCAAACAATATATTTTGATTGGAGGAGATTATAGCTATAGCAAAGCCCTGTATATTTGTGCCTCAATACATGGAAAAATCATGCACATCTGTCAACTGATTATGAGCTCTTGATGGCAAGGTTTTCATGTTTCTCACATTTATTATCGGGCATTGTCACTATCAAGATCTTCAAGGATATAAATGTTTTTTATTTTAATGTACAAAAAATTGCCGGGCCCATGATTGTTTTCCTTACACATATAGTAGCAGAAACTTTGTACATATAAAAATCCTGTAAAAATCAAATATCCTGAGGTTGAGGTGTGTACATTAAAAGTCAATAGGAGATTCTATATACTTTTATAGTTATGAGGAGCAGTAAAATAAATGAAGCGGTACATGAGCTATTTTAATAACGGCAAAGTCAATATAAAATAAAAATTAAGCTCTCTTGGAAACGGGAAAAGGTGGTTTAAAAATAAATAAATTTTAATCTCACTTTACTGTATATCGTCACCCATGTACAGCTACATAGTGCAGTATAATGTTTAAAACGTACATGTATTTCGTTTGTAATTATTTTCTCAAGGCAAATCGCCGGTAGGTAAGTATTTTATATGTAGCTTAAAAATATGTACAAGACTATATAAATAATTTTAGTCTCAACAAAAATTACTTGCTTCCTTTGAGTTTTTACAACCCATTTAAGCTCCATGATTGAATCTCTTTCCGAGGAAATGGCTAATAACTACTAAGTAAAAGCTAATGGGTTGTGTGACTTTTAGTCACAGGACATAGGAGACACTTTGAAACAACAAAGAAACCTTTGATGGTTCACATTTTCAAAACAAAAGGTCTATAGATATAGCTCTGTTTCTGTGTAATACATCAAATGAATAAATAAATGCTTCGTTTGAATTTTATGTCTCCTCAATTTAGAACGGAAGGAATAAAATGGGTGTTTGTGTTGGTGCATTTATTTATTTTACTTCAAGCGCTATTATGTATAGGAAAAATTTGTTAGAAAAATTGTGTATACAAAAGTAACATTAACCTGCTTGGAAATGAAACGTGTGCATAGTAAATAAATGTATGAAATTAAATGGACCGGCAATATACGTAGATGAATGATTTGAAAAAACCAGGGCATGGGTTTTGGATCAGGAAATGGAAAGGGTGCACGAGCTCTTAAAAATTAGAAACTGTATGTACAGACGTCAAAGCAATTTGAAAAGAAATCTTTTGTTACTGATATTCTGAAAAAAGCATGGGCTCCTTTAGGAAAAAGGAATATTAAATTATTTTATTACAATATATAATAATTATGTGGAAAAATTTGGATGTACTTCCCTTGAGCCATGCTCATATGACATAGATTACAAGTTGAGTTGAAAATGAAAAATTGCCCATTAAAATGCTACTGAAGAAATGGCAGTGCCCGTATAGTGAGTAGAGCCCTGTGGTAATAAGTATCACCATAAAGGGGAAATTCCTTGGAGAGAAATCCGTGGCAGTGATGATATTCGCACGTCTCCATTTATAATGCTTAAGCCCTGTCTCACTCACAGTAAAGTCCATCCATTTCCATTTGGGTGATAAGGCCCATTTCCCTAGTGGTCTCAATAACCCAATCGAAATTCGTACGGTGGTGATTTCCTAGTACCACTGCAATGGTTGGTGTTGCAGATGCGACCGAATCCCCGAGATAATTTTAAAGCTAGTCTCCTTAGATTTATAGCTGTAATTCCATAGGATGATGAGCTCCACCCGCCCATTAAATCCAAGACTGGTGAAGTTACTCTGAAAAGCTCTCAAGAGTCATTGTTTAGTATTCTCCTAGAATTCCAGCCAGTCATAAATGAGAGCTTGTAGTGGACTTGGTGATGGAAGGGGAAAAAATTATTATCATTTTCTTCGTACTGGAGACTCCTATCCCCTTGTGACCGTAGCGATATAGTAAGGGAAAAGTTTGTAGTTTCAATGGTGCTCTGATTGTGGAAGGAAGGTCAAGGGTTAGTTTGGAACTGTATGAAGATGTTATGATAAAATTGATAACAATAACAGATGGGAACATTCTATGAATTTATTTTCGCAGCTTTAAATAAAGTTTCCTCAGCCCTAGTTTTTTTCAATATTATTAAACTAATACGTACAGTGCAATGATAATAAAGAGCAATGCTCTTTTTTATTATTGTTTATTACCAAGATCCAAAAATAACCTTAAAATAGGAAAATTCCGCTTGCCAAGAACATTCAGGCTGAACCCCTTTGCTCATTCAAAGTCAATGGTTTTAGTACTCTTATCCTCAGCGAGTTGGAACCCGCAAAAGTCCGATAGTTACATAACCTTGCCAGATCCTTCTGCCTCAATATCCCGCTAGGTTTCATTCCATACTCGGATTTTAGCCTACCGGAACCGCTACCACCTTGAGCAGGCAATCCATGATGGGTATATAAATGAATGTGGAATTTGGCCAGAATTTTTCATACTACTACAACTGAGTGAGCAGAAATATCCGCAAATAAAAAGCAATTTCCTCTCAAATCTCCATTAAAATTACATATCTCATACCTTGGGTAGAGGCGTAACATATGACCGTTACCTTGACTCACGAAATATGGGAAGAATTTTTCTCTTCTCTCTTTTTCCAAAGGAAGACTTATTACTCCTACTCAAAAATATTATTTCCGGAGACCCTGAGTTACAATAGAAACACGTGGTTTCAATTTCCGACCCTCACACAAAAATCTTAAATTTCATTTCCATCCCAGTGGGATGTCATAATAGTTTCGTGCTTGCCAGTATACTGGTGAATGATTCCATTAGAAAAGCAAGGGGAAAAAAACAAATCTTGCTCTTTCATTGTGAAAGGTCTTAAGTTCGTTAGCAACAATGCGGAAAAGTTCTCAAAGTACTTTTCTTCCTGGGAGGCAAAGGAACAAATGAGCACTGAACGCCATGATGAACAACTTTCTTGGCATGGCGTTCCGAGTTTTTCCTCTGTATAGACCAAATGTATAGACTATGTACGAATGTGAGTGTAGTAATTTGGAAGAAATGGTTTTTTTTCTAATAATTTATTACACTTTTGAAAACTCCAAGAGCTCTGTTTGGAAAGTCCGTCCGCGGAAGATGAGTTAGTGTAGTTACGGGAAGGATGATCAGATAATCACAGCAGGGAAAAGAACTCTTTAATTAGACGTAAAATTAATTCTCTTGCCTAAACTACTATACTTAGGGAAGTTAATGAGATAAGTTGAGCTCGCAAGTTTGCGTAGTCTTTCAAGCTCATTTTAATTAACATTTGAATCATAAGAAAAGATTTTGTAATCATTTCCCTTGAGTTATCTCACAAAATCCAAGCCAGCAAAATTCTTCACTGTAAATTTATAGCGAGGAATTAATTTTCTTTTCCCTGGGCTCTTCTTCGTTGGAAATGTTTACAGTAAAATTATTAACTTTGGACAAACATGTGCCAAGAACAATTTTTCCCATTCCCAAGTTAAAACATTTTTACTACCTCGGGTCATCACTTTTTAATTTCTAGGGTATTCGCTGACTAAGAGACCTGTGTGATACGAGAATGCCGCAAGGGGGGTGTGCCCTATACTATTTTTAATAATAAATATATGAACAACGACAATAATAATAGAGATGTAATTTTACCTTGGCCAATAACAATTAAATGTTACAACGACAGCTGATCATCCACAAATGTATCTAAACTCAGTCGTCATTCATTCAATGTCTATTTACTGACAAGCAAAGTATAAATATTGAATTACCATTTAGCTCTCATGTACCTTTCAAATTGACATTGCTTTACATGCATTTGGATGCACTTGTCTTGTACATAGACCTCATTTGTGTGCTTTGTAAACCAATGGAATAATTTATGACTGACATTATTGCCAGCTTTTATTATTGCCTCAGCACAATAATAATTATTGTAAATGATAAAACATGCACATTGCTCATTGTATGTTACAAATACCTTTGATTTCCGGCTCACTCACTCTCAGATTTAAAGGCCGTCTTCTGATTAAACAAACAATGCGTCACTATAAATTATTTACCCATCAGTTCCCTGTCATTTGTACTTGTAAGGTATGCTGTGGTTATAATAGCCCAAGATGTTTCACATTTAATTTAAGTGATGGTTCTTCTACGTATCCGTAGCGTATTGTACATATGTGTAATTGTCCACTGGTTTTTCTCTCCTTAATGGATGATCAATTTCTTCATCCAACCAATCATTTCCTGAACCATTCATCTTATTTCCTCGATGTATTTCATTTTATAGTACGCAGTTGTCTTTCCCCATTATTTTTCTCATAATTCAGTAACAATTGGAGCAAATACGTCAGAAAAATTGTTCATTGATGAACACGTGGAGAAAATGATAGAGGTGAGTAAAAAATTCAGCTAAAAACAAAACAGAGGGTTATTTGATATATGTCGGCTAAAGTGCAAAAGGGGCTATACGCAGAAATCCTTAATACGAGATAAGTTCCAACTCTGTGCGCTTACAATTCTAAAGCAAAAAGGGGCTATACGCATTCCCGTAGCTGCTTGCATGGCTACGCTTCTGTACGTACATGCACAGACTTGGCTCCTTTGAAAATTAAGCGATCGCTGCATATAGCCCCTTCTTGCACAACGCTTCTAAAATTCAGGACCCTTTTGCACTTTAGCCGACGTATAGTTTCTTGAAGAGGCACAGACACAATGACATTTCCCAATGTCATGAAATGTCATTGACGCCTACACTCCAACTCTCCAAATAAAATATACATTCTCAATGTATAATCTCTATTCTACGGGGAATTAGTGGAACTAAATGCCAAGCGGAATATTAAAGTAGCAAGACGTTATTTCACTGAGCAAATTTGAAGACCAAACTCCTAAGAATCTTAATCCAGAAAGCATTATCAATCTTCATCAGGTTCTTACACTCACTCAAATGTATTATTGGGTAGAAAAAATTTTTGTCATGACATCTCAACTATAACTTAAGAAGCTATAAAAATGTCACATTTCGTTCCATATGTTTCCGTCACGAAAAATAGAGAGAATTCATGTCTCCTATGGAGATGTAAATTTTTGCTATTTTTGGAATTTACATGCATATTTCTTGCCAAACTACATGCAGTGTTCTGTACACTATGCTATACACATCCTAATGCAAGCTCACTCTCGGGCTATAAATTTTTTTACACAATACATTACAATGTAATAAGCTATGTAGGCTTTAGCAATTGTATATGCACAAATGTCAATTGAATACACACTTGATGCTATATAGAAGTACAGGTTATACAGTTACCATTTGATTTTACAACTTGAAGAGGAGAGTAATTTGCAGAAAGTTTCAAGTTGCAAGAAGTACGTCTTTCATCATTTACTATAGTTGTAACTTGAACATCTGTGGAACTCAAATTGCCATTTTAATGATGGTATTTTCTGTATAGGAAAATTGACAATTCTTTGAAGTAAGTCAAGTTCAGCTCTTTTCCGTTCGCATACTATGTACAAATATACATGGATGTGCATAATAATATTTATTATTTCTCCGAGCTTACGGCAACAGAGTTGTAGCCATTATGAAAAAGCTCTTTTTTTGCCAATGTTCGTACATCTGCATAGAAAAGCTGAAGTAATTCTCACTCTCTCTCATGTAGCCACTTTTCCTGTCAATATCGTTTAGCCTAGAATCGTAGAATATTCTGACATGTAAATTTTGTAATAATAAATATTCCTTCCTATACGTATTAGGTGTAGATGATCAGCTTTAAAGCTCTTCTTAAGTATATTGTCGATTCATTCAAGAGTACAGAGGAGAGGAAAGAGACTGGTAATCCATAAAGTGGATACTTTTCAAGACGATACTTTTTTCCTAATACATTTTACATAAGAAAGTGACGTTAAAAGGAATGTTCTTTGAAGTTTGTGCAGAAAGTTACTCTCTTTTGAGGCGTAGTAATTTGAAAATTTTGGGAAATATCCCTCCATTCCGTTACCATGGAAACTTCTTGCTCACTTATGTGTTGATACATTTGAGAGGTGCTTTGTCAAGAGCTCCTCTTTAGTATAAGGACCTTGATGTGTCAGTTTCCATTTGTGATTTTACAGGATCAGTCATGGGGAAGGAGATATTCTCTTTTAAAGTGAAGCACCTCGTGTAGGAACTTTATGGATAAAATGCGAAGAAAAAGGGAATTTATCCCGAGACACAGATCAAGAATAAAATGAATTTGCATTTTTATTATTGGTTGGTTATGGTTGGCCAACCTTGAGATAGCAGACGGGGAGGAAAAGGATAATTGATGTCAGGTTTCCATCTTCTCCTCTGTATATGCTCCCTCATTCCCTCCTCTTTAAGGCTATCTGCAAGCTTAAATGACTCGACTTGAATTTAAAATAAATTTGTTTAGACGAGACGTAAAAAGACACACTTATCGAAAGATTTCCTTCTGAAATTTCTAGTATTTATTTTTACACACTTGTCGTTGTTCCTTGTGAAGCACCATCTTATTTACATGGTACTTTGAACCAATGACTATTGAGCCGTTCAGCCTTTTATTCCGTTCCGCACATATCAGCTATGGTTCAAATTCAAGGAAGGTGTTGTCATTATTAGCGTATGTAAATACAACAAGGCATTTTGGTGACATTTTGTATCCTTCTTATTTCGTTCCATTTGTTTTTGTTTTAATGGTGCATGGTGTGAAAAATATAAGGAATCAAAGAATTTTCTAATACATTTCATGCATTCAAATACGTGGGGTATATTGGCTAGATGTAAAAATGTTTTAACTGAAAATGGCATTAATATCATGCGTCATTTATTTATTTTGATTCATGTAAATCAAGTGGATTTTTGAAAGAATTTTTACAATGAATATTCAAGTTGACAGATGTTAAAAAATTTAGACCCATTTATTCGAACAGTATAGCTCATTGTTTTACATTCACCTTTCATCTTCTTTACAGATGCCCAATTACAGGCGCAGTTTCAACAGCAACCAGTCGCTCCATTACTACAGCAGCAACCTCAACCGTTGACGCAGAGAAGATCTCCATGCGGTCGGAATCAATTCGAGTGTAAATCCTCTGGGGAATGTATTGCAATCTACAACGTTTGCAACGGAATACCGCAGTGTGCTGATGGATCGGATGAAAGTTCCGAACTACACTGTCCTTCCGGTAATAGAATCTTTTGAGCCAACTTTTTCCCTTTATACTCTTTTTTTTTAATATACATTATTGTTTCATATATGATTGTTTCTTTCCGAACGTTGCCTGAATGCTTAATTCTGTCCCACACTGAGCTAAGGAATGAACATGTCATTAATTAATTTCAAGTAGCTATTCAATTTCAAATATGAAGTTCACACTAAATTCTGTTACTATACTGCATCGTATCGTGACTGTGAATTTTTTGAAAAAAATCCTGTAAGAAAAAATGACATTACAAATGTTTATTTGCCGCATAATTGAATTTCTCATTAAATGATGAGTGTATATGGGCGGAAGTCGGCATGTTATTTATTGAAGAGTTGTCACACGGTGAGGAACAATGTTAACTTTCCATCTAATTACGACCTTGTTTTAGTTATTCCCATGGGGCAGTTACTTAGCAGATTGTATATAGAGATTTGGTAGGAGGATGCTATTTGTTTTTCTAATGTAAATGTTGATTGTTGTTAAAAGACATTTTTCTCATGATGAGCAACAGCCGCACCGTATGTGTTTTTCCTCAGGTATGAGATCGCAACGTGTGATGTTGATGTTCGTGGACGTGAGTAAATCCATAATCCATGGTTTTGCTCTTTCTCAGACTAAAATCCTCTTCAGATTCTCACTATCTCACCATGTCTCCTGTTCTTCAAAGCACGTACTCATGCAGAGACATATATGCATATAAGTGTACATGCCTCTATGTAAATACGTACGCATATTGGTGCTTTTAGCATACACGTTGTTAGCTACATTTATTCATTGCATTGGTTTAAGCATGTAAAAGTCTATACTCATCCCAGCCACAGTTTCTCTTCCTGTTTTTTCATTAAAGTGTATAATCAAAGGCGTCAGTTCCGTTCGCCGAGGGTGGCTAGTCTTAACAGATAAAGCTACATACGATTTTATATTATATACGTTTTTGCATTGTTTTTATACTTCAAAAGCAACCAACCGTGTCGGATGGAAATTACAATTGAAGAACCTTTTTCACCGTTTTAACATATACGCCGGCCACATTCAAGTTTACATGCATATAACTAGATACACGTAATAGTGGTTCCAGTAGAACCTAAGGGAATGTAGCAATATTGCTAAAAAACCTACAAACATTTAATAACAAACAGGTGCATATGGTACACTGTGTACCATACGTGTACACATACGTATGTAACATACCGCAAGCTTTGGAAAACATTAGCTTAAAATTCTATGTACTTGGTGGGAGATTGGAACTGTTTCTATAGTAAAAATGTAGCACTTTATAACGCTAGTAGAGTAGTAGTACCAAGTCCTGCTAAGCGTTTGAAGGTAAATTGAAAAGACTTGCATAATTTTGTAACATGAAAAATCCCAAGCTCAAGGGTAATCTCTGACGAAGGATTAAATAGTTAGAGCCTAAACATTAAATTTTATGCAAAATCTCATGCTCCATGAGTCTAATGACTATTGTTTGTATAATATTCTCCTTTACGATATCATACAGAGATATGACGCTATACGATTACACCTCAAGTGAATGTGAAGGCGTGGAGTGAAGTAATGGCTTTTATGAAGCTTGAAGTCAACAAACGAAATCTCTCACCGCACCTTTGATTTTTTAGCCTTTTTATTCCTGAGACACATATAAGTATGAGAATCGTGAGAAAAATAGGAAATATAGATATGGTATTTTTCATAAAAATTTCTAAGAATCTAGATCACATTTATGAACCATTGTAGTTTCTATATATATGTGAAATAGAACGGGAATTATCTGAATTCCATACGCTTTCTTTTAGCTAATAATTTGTTATAGTTTGTTGGAATAGTAAAAATTCATGCCTAAGTATTTCGAGGATGAAATTGAAAGAGAGTTTTCGGGGTAATTGCTTATTGCTCCTATGCATTTAATTACATATTTTCCAAGCATAGATCTTTTGAAAATCAGCTGTGTAGCACTTGAAATCCCTGGCTGTGAGAGGATCTTTTGTGGAAATTAGGTGGTAGGGGGCATTGGGACATAAAAATAGAAGAGTTTGTAAAAGTGTGAAAAATTTCGTATGATTTTGCATGCAACTCGATTTAGATTAGTCCCAAGATAACTGAAATAAAATACAATGCAATTTTACACACCAAGGCATAAGTGCAATTTTAATTATGAATTCTTTTAGCACGAAATCCTTACACAAATTACCAAAACTTAGCTACCAAAAAGTTCCCCTGCAGAGATAAAACTTAGAACTCATCATAACTTTTATCTGTAACATGCAAGAAAAAAATTCAACAATAATAGAAACGTAGAGAAGACAAAAAATTTTAAGAAAAGGAGGAAGTAAAATGATACGAAAAGTTTCATTGTGTTTTATGGATATTACAATTTCGCTCCCCCTCTCACAATCTAATTGCGAACATGGGAAGATATTTTTGAATTTTGGAAGTGAAAAAGCTTTGCATATTTTTTAACATTTTTAAGTGTGCACATTTTTTGGAACTGATATGCTATTACAATTCTTGCAAGGATTGGAAAAAACTAACGTAACAATATTGCAATTATTACTATACATTGAGTTATGAGGAAAAATCTCCAGATTTTGCATAATTCAAAGATCTATCCTTGAAGTTTCCATACATCGCATGGTTGATCATCGATGCATTATGTATTTAAAAAACAGCAAGAGCTTTAAAAAATTTCAAGATAAAAAAAGTTGTGGATAACTTAATAAACAAATAGTATGAAGGGAAGAATGAAAAATGTTTCGTAATTTACAGTCCTGCAGAATACACACTGACGCCGATAATTGATTTATGAGTGTGTTTATTCAAATGAGTTGCCTGAAGGTATGAACTTGATTGCTTGTGTAACTGTTTATGATGGCAGTGGAAAATTAAAATGTCAACGGAGTGTATGTCTTTGGTGAGAAGGATGACGTCAAAAATCCGTATATGATTTAGATGGTCATGTGAAATTCATTGTAAAAAATGTTTCTATACTTTTCAGTAATTAAAAGTATTAAAGTGCGTTTTTATAGCCAACTGAAATTAAGCTTAATGTCTATTTAATTTGGTGCTTGTGTGGGTTCTTCCCAGTAATAATTCATAAAATGAGAGTATAAAATAAGGGTCAGTGGTGTATGTGGTTGATTTAGTAAGAGACAGAGAGAGAGAGAAAAAAAAATTGTAAAGAAGGTGCAGTAACTTGGTCAGTAACCAAGTGTATTTAATTAAGGTACACATATTAATGCTAAATATAATAATAATTTTTTCTAACTTGGCGTGTTTGTTCCGCATTTAATATCTAATTTTTTTGCTGCTTCTCCATAAAATCCACTTGTGCTGGGATTGTTTACTCTACACTCTCGTTACTTATCTCTTGATCGTTTTCCTAGAGAGAGGTGTGTGTTTCTCTCTATTGTTTCTTGAATTTAATTATAAACGCATTTTAATGTTAAATTAACTCATTAACAGTTTTTCTATCTTTTTAAAAAAAATAATAATTGTTATTATATTAAAAATATGGCATATTTTTTACACGAAATGAGACGTAGAACTCTTCTACAAAATTAAGTGTGTGGCTCACTTTGTCTGAGATTTATTATTACAATAATTCCTTTCCAAAACTTTGAAGATTATTTTCTACGGGAAGGAATAACATTTAAGATGAGGAACTGGTCAAAGGGATAGTTCTGTAGTGACAATGCATCGAGAGGAGAGAATGTACGTGAATTGTTCAGAGAAATTAATGGTCAAGATTAAGTAGAAATTATTTATGAGCCTTGTTTCCATGATAAACTGACTTTGGCATGGAAAGGACCAAAAAATTAATATTTAATGGCTCGATAGCACCAGCATGTCACATTATCCTTTTAATTTTACTACTTTCGTGTGGATTATTTTAAAGATAGCACTCTGATATTTTCAACTATTAGGGAGATTCCTCATTAGCAGCGTGATCGATTGCCTCTCTCTCTCTCTCATCTCAGAAATTGGTTCTTATTTTTGACCATACGAAATCTTTCTGGGCTCAAGAACTTTCCTCTTTAGCTCTACAATTATAACTATTCGTGTCCTCAGCCACACAAATTCGTGTGAGTATACATGAGAAATTTCCGTATTTTTGATTTCTCAGAAATTTAAAATACAATTTCTATGTAATCTTTAATGTTGTAATAATTCAATCTTCCCAATATCATTAGATCTTGTAAAAAAAATACATACATTCACTTGGGATTAAAATGAGGACGCTCATAAAATGTTACCGTCTACATTTCCTTCCAATAGCTTTATATTTCATGCCCATATATAATTACATACTCCTCCTTCATTGTAGGCTTCATGTTCATGTTCTAAATCTTATTAAACATTAGTAATGCGTAAGTAATGTTTCTATTAATAAGGCCCCAAGAACTTTCTCATATTTCAAATTGGCAAGCCACGAAGTTTTAATGTAAACTAAATCCTTATTAGATTAATCGGGAATAGATTTATTATGTTGCCTTCCATAAATTAGACATGCTTAATTTAGTTCTAAATTTATGCGGGATTATTCCATGTATTTATTGTTGTTGACAACCAAGTTACCGTGTGGTGATTACAACACGTAGAGTGACGGGAACACGACAGGAGACAACAATAGAAAATATTGATTATAGTACAGAAAGGAACAATGGACGTTCACGTGAAGACACACAAAACTGACGTTTGGGAAATTGTAACTGAGATTATTACACTTAAGTTTCTTATGCTACAACAGAGTTCTTTCTTTTCTAGCCTGAAATCTAATTATAATTATGACAAAAAATCATACTTTCCCATTTACGTAACATTTGATGAAAAAATAGAAAGAAGATTTCATTTTGTACTACTTTTCACTTTTTAGCTCCATCCAAATTGTCTAAGAATCTGGCACGTATACATATTTATTATGCCAAAGACAAGAATACGCAAATTGTATTTACTATTCACAAATGTACATATATTTACCCCCAAAAAAACTCTGAGCGTGAAGGTATGCAAGTTAGGTTGAGGGATATTTTACCACAAACTATAAAAGTAACAAAAAATGTGTTCATACAAATATGTACCTACATGCTTGATTAGTTCAAATAGAGGGAAGCTTGATGGAAGTGATTGTCCACGAGATTGTGGAACAATAATTTTCTTGGAGAAAACGCTTCTCTAAAAATGTCGACGCACTTATTACCATTGAGTCTCGTGACCTCTAATAACAAGTGTAGGAACATCAGAAAGGTTTTAAATATCAATCATGTTTTCCTCTCTATAGAAGAAACTGAATCCGTTAACACGCACGTATGGCTCCCGAGCTTGAGTCTTTTAACATAGGATTTATATATGTACTATCTATTATTTATTGCCAGAAAGATATGTATACAGACAGGCTGAGAGTATCAATAGTGTATAATGTCACTCTGGTTAATTTTCTAGAGCGTGACAACCAGTAAATTGCGTCGAAAGAGCAAGGTAGAGACAACGAGATCGATCACTAAAAATTGGAACGATGAGCAATGAATTTTTCAACTATCTTTTAACTTTAGCTTACAAATACATATACATACAAACTACAAACATGTGTATAGAATCAAACCACAAATAAAAGAAAAGGTTATATGTGAAAATCTATACATGGAATGCCAATCTCATAGTAGCAATCCCTCATCCATTTATCCTGATAACAACAAAAGCTTCTTGTAAAAGTCCTTAATGTCTTAAGTGCAGTGATTCAAGATTGCACTGGGAGAATAGTACGTACGTACATTTGCCATCAAAGAGAAACAAACGCAGAGGTTGAGAAAACTCTCGTGAGATTTCTTCTATTCCATTTCTACTATATTCTAGTGTAATGTATAGTTTTAGTACATCCTAAGAAAATGCCCACACCACGAGCATTATTGTAAAGAGATGAGAGAGAAAAAACAGTGAACGAGATGAAAAAAACGGCCTTTTTATAATTGACACTCTCATGCCATTGTCTTTTTCCCTTTGGCTATATTTGTAGGAAAATAGACTTAGGCATTTTGTGTTTTTTTCCTACGCCACATATCACCGCAAAATAAAATCATATAAGTCGACGTTATTATTTTCGATTGTCATTGCTCAATTCCTTTAACCTTTCCAATCTATTAAAACCTTTTGGGCTGGATTGAAAAAAAAACATCAAGGGGAATTCCATTTGGTAGTGTCTTTTATAGTCGAATTGTTACATTTATACGCGGAGGTTGCCCGCAACAGCTGGAAAATTGAAGTTTTAGAGAAAGGAAATAAAGGAACGATTGTTTTTCCTCAACTCTTTGACTCCTTCTTGCACAAAATAAATCCTTTCCGAATTTAAAAGAGACATTTATATTCGACAGCTAAACGAGTAAATTAAGTCAATGGTAAAAGGGCTGTAGTTGAAAAAAAGTTCAAAAAGTCAATTAGGGATAAAGGAAAGTGTATGCTTAAATATATGTAAGTTTATGCGTATGTTCTTACGAAGGTTGTAGGAAGAAGGAAGAAAGTAAAAGGAGGGATTTGATTGTTATTGAACAGAAACTTCTGGCACTTGTGACATGCACAACTACCACGTCCGATTGGGCCCAGTCTTTACTTAACGAGTGAATTTTTATTGCTTGGATTTTAGCATAAAAACCCTTTATCTGCCCATTGCAATTTTACTTTTAAAGAACCATGAGTTTTTCCCTCTATTGATTTCCCGTTAATGTCGCGCATAGTACTATTCACTTTACTGTAAAAGTCACTTTCCTATTGGATAAAGTATAGAGGCATTAAGGTCATTTATTTATAATAGATGAGGATCTTAATGTCTTATATAAAATGCTAAACTGCATGGTACTTTAATTTTTTTCGGATTAACAAATACTTTAGCGTACATTCTTAAGTACTCTGGTATTCCTTCCTATCCTACTACAGAATATGCATATGCTTATTTACTCCTAAAGTACTATTGATTTGTGGCTCCTATAAATAGGAAAGTGAAAACTAACTTTGGGGAAGTAAATTACAAAGCTTGTGAAGCGTCAAGCTATAGAGAGAGAGAGAAGCCCCTTAGTTTTGACTTTGACAGTAGGGAAATATAAACGATACATGAATTATTTTCCTTTGTCACCGAAAGGACTTAAAGGGATGAAAAGTAAAGCTTATTTCTGTTGTTATTATTTGTTCAAGGACGGATAGAAAAGAACAGTTTGGCTAAAGCCAAGTAGGTTAAGCTTATGTGAAAGGCTTTTGGAGCATATGCTGCTTTATAACTTTCGTGGAAAAGATGGCGACAAAACCATTGTTTGTATGTACAAAGACAATATAGGTTTCTTATACAGATGTGTATGTTTTTTTTCACTATGCACTATGTGTAGTTTTGATCGATCGTATTTTTTAGGAAGAATATAATATCGTCGGGTAAAGTCCAAAAGGCGCTATAATTTTGTTTTTCCCATAACGTTACGAAAATTATAGCGCCTTTTGGACTTTACCCGATGATATGCTGAAAGGCGGATGAAATTTGCTAGAACATTGGTGATTTGTACTCATGATTCTCATGATCATATGTTTGTTTCCTTTCCAATAGATTCAACCAATCAGAATCCTGTTATACAAAAGCCGAAAATCGTTCCCTCATCAATGGCAATGGCACCAATCGGACATTCACTTTCATCCGTGGGGTCAAACAATGTTGGTAATAGTAATTTCAACCACAATGGTTTTGATCCAAATCATCAACATCATGAACATAATGAGAGTCCAAGTCAGCAAGAAGAATATCGGTTACCTCCACCACAGCAACAGTCCATGTCTTCCAATCCTATGATAAATAATAAAAACCTTGGGAAAGGAGATCCGATTTTATCTCCACAGCCACAGATCCAACCACCATCCTCACCTCTCAATATTTTCGCTCATAAAGATGGAGGCATTATGGATGAGCATGAGAACTACGGAAGTCAGCTGCAGCAACAGAGACACTCGTAAATATTTTTTCTATAACTTTTTTTCTTTTACAGATTTACCTGTCTAGTTTATTTGTTCTGAGGCGAGTTTTGTTCATTTTTTACTCCATTTCATGTAAAGTGCATAAACAATTAAGCAATTAAAATTTTCGAGCAACGATATGATGAAAAAGGTGCTATGTGCTACTCCAGTTACGGGAAGGAAAAAAATGAGAATTTTTGCCAGCAGCTCCTTATTCAACCCAATACATACCAGCGAAAGGAAATTAGCTAGCTTTTATTTGGGTTTATTCAACTTGGTAGTATAGCGTTAACTTATTTGACAGGTTTCAGATAAAAATTACAACGTGCTGTTCTTGCAGATTAAAAGTCCTACTAGACCATGAAAAATTAACATATCTACAATGTATATAAATTATATGTACAACTTACATAGTAATTTTTATATGGTGTTACCATAAAGTAATAAAATGTTGAAACAAAGAATTAGTTGCTGAAATCTCATATGTATAAAAATGGCAGTGAGATTTTCTTTATGATCCTATCAAAATAATAACTGATCGTGAGGACGTGATTTCCAGATTCCTGAATTATTATTATTATTTCAGTAGTAGGAAATTATAACAGTTGTTTTTAATTACCTGCAATTATTATGCAAATGGAAAATTCCCTTGAATTTATTATTATTGCAGTAACAACTCACATTATTATCTGGTCATATATACTCAGGCTAATGTGGAGTTTATGGAGTATTCATATAGTGAATACAAAAAAACCCTTCCACCTGACAAGTAAATGTTCTTGGAACGGAAGGTGGTATAAATAATTGTGTCTTTAGATTACTGCTCATTTTATCTTGACGCATTTTCCAACCACATGGATATTAATGCAGCGTGGAAAAGTTGTTATCAGTTTAAAAAGCACTTGGAATGATAAAACTCTCAACTGTACTTACTATGAATTTATTTCCGAGGCCTAAAAATATAATATTTTTAATGTTATATTTAGATCGTACTGGAAACCATCATCATTTGATTACAACGCTGGGGATACATCAAGTAACTCAAATGGGAATAGCGGTTATGGAATGGCCGTTGTACCCCTAACAAATTCTGGATTATACGGTGAGAGGACGTCATTCATTTATTTGAGCCTTTTTCCCAACAAAATATGACCACTTAATGTTTTTTAATTTAAGGTGAATTTTTACATTGCCATGTAAAGATTGTTATCTTCCATGTACGGACAAAAAAGTAGTAATAATAATGGGGCAGTGTGAATAAGTATGAAAATATACCGTTGAAGAGCATTATTTTGTCATTTCTGTCCCAGTTACCTTGAAATAGAACTTAAGTCTTTGATTTGTTCTTCGTATACTTGTCACATGCGGAAAAGGGCCTTTTTATGTTTTTTTCTCGTTTCTTCTTGTATTTTATACGGCGATGATGATTCAAAGACTTGACAGACTAATTCAAGTTTTGCATGTCATGTATTGTAAATAGTTTGAATGTAAGAATTCATGTTGTCACCAAAAAAATCTATGTATATATGTATAAGTGATAGGGTGCACCTTTAAATGTGGTTTGGGAAGGAGAAAATTCGGAAATTTTTGTGAATCTAAGGAACGCTATAACGATACGTGCGTGAAACCAAGGATAATAATTTAATAACCGTAATTTGGGGAACGTAAAGGACATTAAATGGTAATGCGGAATCTACACGGTCTTTGACAATAATTTACCTTGGATATAACGAGAAATATTATTACTCGGCAATGATTTACACCAGCTATAATTTTACTCACATACATAATATTCGCATTATTTGTACAGCATTTTGGCGTATAGTGTAACCGCTTGCTTGGAAAAGTGGCAGAGAAGGGGAATAATGTAAGAAAAGTATAGCATGACTATTGTCGTTTAGAGGAGACAATAATTTGTAAAAACAAAATTGTGGGTGCTATCCTGAGGCATTTGAGTGCATATTAAGGCTTGTCTGAATTTGAAGGAACGTTAGTGGGTAAATATTTTACCATTACAGCACATTCATTATTCCTTGCCAGTCAGCAATGTAAATTAAATAACACATTTCCTTAACGGAGAAAAAAATTAGTCACATTTTCAAGTGTAAAGGCATTATTGCTATGTATGAATTCCTTTACTAATGATACTTTTAATTTATCTTCTCCATGTATGCTTTTATGTGAACACAGGAAACGGCGCGAACAATAATAACAATTACGGTAGTGGACCATCATCCTCATATGCATATCCCCAGTATCCTCTCCAAGGGATTCCAGCCCCATCCCAGACCCAACAATTGCAGCAGCAACAATATGGACAATATACGAATGGCAACAATGTCAATTTGCAACAACCCTTATTGCAAAATCCACAGCAACAGCAGCAACAAATACAACAAGCCCAGTATTATAGTGGTATGAATGCTGCTGCAAACCCAGGATATAATAATCAAAATAATAATAATTTAAATAATGGTTTGAGTAACCCCAACTCTCCAAACTACATGATCAATTCACCTATTAACCGTCTACTTCCGCCAAATAATCGACCCGTTAACCAAGCTGATGCTAATAGCGGGTTGCCACAACAGTCCTTGGCTAACCAACAGAATTCTTTGCTACTCCCAAATTCCGGAGGGCCAAATCAATTGTCGCCGTCTGGTCAGTCGATCCCAGGAACCTCTAACGGGTCTGTTGGGGCCGGTGGTTCAGGAGATCAGCAAAAAGCTGTTTTGGTCTCGGCTCCCTCGGCTGGTGTAAATTACAATGAAATTTCTAAATTAGAACTTCCTCAGAGCCTAAGGACATTATCGTCTCAAATCCAAAGTTTTGCCTCAGAATCTGAAAGTAAGAGAAAGATAATGACTTTGAATGTATTTTAAATTTTACAATTCATGTTGGAATCTTCCATTTATTTTTTCTAATAATCAACCTTACTAATTTCAGAAGATGATCTGACAGATCATGCAGCTGGTCCGGGCGCTGTGCTCGCCTTTGTAATGGGACTGGGAATGTCCATTTTCATGGTAGTGATTGTAGGGTGCCGCCTTCGACGGATTGGAACTAGACGGCGGGGTAAGAATCGACTTGATCCGGACTACCTCGTTGATGGGATGTATCTGTAAATGAATTGTGTACATACATCGAATTTCCGTTGGGAGTCAAGTATCAAGCCTCGTATCACTTCTCGCATAAACAAATCAAGAAATATTCCCAAGAGTTAAGGGTTTTTCATTTTAGGAGGAAGGCTTTAAAATTGTTCATGTTTACGGCAGATTGGTCAAGCAAATTATTTATAATAATCACCTGTTATTGTCAACTGGAGTGACATTTTTGGTTGCTATTTTCTTATATTGAGCCTTCGCCTTAAGTATGATGGGGAAAAAGCATTTCTATGTCAGCCAGCACTTATTCGTATATCTTTCTTCTCTTGTCTTCATATTCTAGTACATACCGATCCCTTTGTGTAATCAAAGCATGTAACTTGGATTCTTAAAGTTAAGACTTTCTTTACTTTGGCTCGAGCGTTGATGAGAATATGTATGATTTTTGAGTATATTATTTGATGATATTTCATTCCAGCAAATCATTGTTTCATACTTCCATATAGTGTGAAGATAAAGGCAATTCACTTCTGTGTTTAATTGTTAAAATTTACTGTCATTGTCTTGTAATACGTACGTAGATTTCATAAAAATGATTACGATTTAATACAAAGTGTTCTCAATGTTTATGGGCATTATTGTTGATTTCCTGTAATTGAAATCATATAGTACAGATATATCTTATTGTATAAAAAGAACTGAACTTATTGGATTATTAATACTATCGAGAAGCATTGTATTGTGATATGGAAAAAAATTGTAGCTGTGTCACACAATCAGAATTCACCTAAAAAGAAAGGACGTCCGCCTGTTTCAGCAGCAAGGGTTCCTTATGCTATGAAAAGATACACAGCATTGATTTTCTAGAATAAAATAAGAATCGACCTCATGGAGTTCCAAGAATTTCAAAATTTTATCGGCGTATGAATTTTTGACACCATGATTATGTTGTATTAATTAGTACTGGCGTGGTCAAAGTTTGCTCACGCATCTATATGCACGGGAATTTGAATTTTTTCCAATATAGAATAATCATTGTTTGCTTTCGAAATCGTGTGTGATTTGAAATCACTGTTTTCTAGTTGTTGTCATTTGTATAAGTAGTAAGCCCAACTTCCTACAAATAATTTGTACGAACTCTTAAAAAATTTGGTTGTAAATGATTTACTTAGCTGAAAGAGATCACGTCATTAAATACATTTTAATCTTTACATTTGCAACTACTGATATGCACTCCTTTCTCATACTCCATATTTTGCATATAATTACCTGACAACTTCAAAAAACTTTTTTGAGTGATTGCAGAATGATTGAGATTATACTTCAATTTTTCAAATTCGTAAGCATTGTTTACAGACTTGAGATATGCGGGTAAACATCATTGTGGTGTCTGTATTTAAGAAATATTTACGTTTTCTCTCTTATTATCACAAGGAATAAATAAGTTTTCCTCATTGTATTTGCTCATGGTTGCTGATTGATTGAACGTTTCTTGAATAGGTAGGTATAAAATGTTTTGATTATTTATGGCTGAACAATGAGAAGCTAAAAAGCACTTTTAAAGCTTCTGCATGTAGTCACAACGACAAAGGGTCCATTGGTTGCAGAAATTTACCTTTAAACCTTTCAAATCGCCCAAGCCTTTGATTCCTCTCCCTAAGAAAAAACTTCGGAAAAACACTAAATTTTATTTTACATATGGAGAAAAATTCCTTGACAAGGCGTCGGAACATTTCGGTAAGAAACACTGCAATCCCGACCAAACTTCCTGTAACAATTACACCGAAAGGCCCTGAGAGTTGTTGAAGCAAAAGAGGACGAGCGCCCTCTTCGTCTGATTGAGGAAAAACGTCATCCTTAATATTGTTTTTCTTTTTCCAGAGGAAATGCTTTAGTCGCTCTTCGGCATAGTCCATCCACCTCCATTTTTCCACTACGCCCATCTCCCTTGTGGTTTCAATGATCCGGTCGAAATTTGTCCGGTAAATAGAACGTTTCCTCATAGCAATGGCAGGCATGGAATAGCCAACATAATCTTTTGATCGCTTCAAAGGGACTGATCTACCCTTGCTGCTAAAGTTTCTATAGATAATATACTCCGCTTGTTCATTGAAAGATAAACAAGCGTACTTGCCGAAAGCAGATCTCATAAAGCAGCGTTTGGTATCGTACTCAAATTCCATTTGATGGTAAATGCGCTGATAAAGGGGATCGGGAGAGATGAGAAAGAAGTTATGTCCACTGCTTCCAATTGTTGAGGACTCCAATCCCCAGGAATAGCCAGATTCAGCTAGTTCCGAGTATGTTTGTGGCTGTGTATCCAGCGTGGGAAAAGTCATCAGTCCTACTAGTTTTGATCGGTAAGCAGTTACTAGTACCAAGGAAATTAACAACCAGCCTACGAACAGAACTCGGGAAATGTGTTTTCTAGGGAGCCGCACACTTTGTTCTAACAAAGCACCATACATGGATTGTTCTAAGCGTTGGTTGAATGTTTCGCGTTTAAGAGTAGCGATTACATTCTCATTACGAATTACTAGTTCAGCCCTCTGAAGAATTTTGAAAGCGAGCGTTAGGACAATGTTTACGATTCCAATGGCAAACCAAAGCGACCAATCCAAAGGCCAAAATATAGCTTGCCACGAATATGTAGCATGAGGTTCTCCCAAAATAAAATTAACCCAAATGAACGAAATGGGTTTGGATCCCCCAACTACTTGAAATCTTGAATAGTCGGTTGTAGTAGCCATACTTATATCCGCCCTTCCATCTATGATGTCTCGAACTGCTCCATACCAAACACCGCCTTTTAAAGTTCCTGAGCCGCCACCTCCATGAGCAGGGAAAGTCACGTAAGTAAAATTGAACTTATTCAGCAATACTTCCAGCATGCTCCAATAACTTCCACGTTTGAATCGCCAAGTTGTTCCAACTTGTTCAATTTCCATTAAGAACAACAACTTTGTTTGAGACGAGGCTCGAAGAGTATGACCATTTCCATTCAGAACAAAGTCAGGAAACAGGACTTCCGCAGAAGTATCTTCCTGAGCAATAGAGAGGATTTGTGGAAAACCTCCAACTCTGCAATAAAAGCACGCAGTTTTGATTTCCTCCGGAGATATGAGAATTTTATATTTAATTTCCATAGCTTTAGGATGGAGCAACAAATATTCATCCAATAACCCCATAGATGTAAACACAAAAAAGTCCTCGTCCTTTTTCGAAAATGGATCCAGGTTCGTCATCAGGACGGAACTAAAGTTTTCAAGAAATTCATCCGGAGAGTCATCTGGGCTAAGAAAGCTCACCGTAAGCAAGCAATGCTTGCTTTCACGGCGGACAATTACCATAGGGTCAAAATGTTTCACATGTTGTGAAAAGTCCACTACAAATACTTCCGCACCCGTTGCGGCACTAACTTCAGCGACCGGGAAGTATTTATCAGTACGACCATTTCTTGTCACCCCAAATGACGATCCTACAGTTAGCAATACGTCGCAAGATCTGAATTCTCTCCCAATCAAACGAACTATTAATTCAAACATAACAGGTGAATCAACCAAAGAAGACGGTATTGAGAAAGCAAAACCAAGACAAGTTGAGATCAAAATTGTCCAGATAAAAATCCCATACATCATGTCGTCTTGAACATCACCGAAGGATTGGTTTTACACTTATGAGTCCACTGACTTTTCCAGTGGTTGTATTTATAACCATCCAGAGGAACATTTGACATTCATTAATCGATGCAATTAGCAATTACCTATACTACATTAAATGAGCACGAAGGTTCCTCTAACTTCAAATCTGTTATTGGCTGTGAAAGCTTCCCGATACAATGCAACATTAACATGGCATAAATTTCCTAATAAAGCAAAACAAAGGTTGTATCCTGAATATTCAAATTTGATTTAGACAGGTAAACTGACAACTACAGCAAGATAGTTAAGGTAACCAAATAGTTATTATTTATACAAAATCACTTACCTACAATATGTGGTTAGGTAAATTGAATTGAGAAACGTTTACCGATGGACGGATACAGTTACACTTAAATTAACAGTAGAATAATCAAGCATCATTGCTGTAGCGTAGATGGCGTCCGAATGATTCACCAAATTATGACAAATGCTTAAAATACTGACAATTAGATAAATAAATTTTAGATTATGATCACAGTTACATTGAGTTCTGTTTCAAAACTGACTTTACTGCATGTGCCTGTAGTACAGGGGTTCGATAACGTATATAAAAGGTCAATGTTTCCACTTACCTTAGTTTCTAAATAGATAAAGCATAAAGTGACTGTCGCAGTATTTCCATAAATAGATCAAATATAATTATATTTCATTCCCTCGACCCTCAGTATAGAACTGTAGACGTAAGTTTACTAGATGTAGTTTTACCTTATCATACGTTAGAGTACACATGAACTTTAAAGATATTGCAAAAAGTGAAGGGAGCACGCCGCCGCACGCCGCGTCCCTTCCTCAGTTTACTTTTTCATGCGAAAGAGAACACACGTGCCTGTGTCGCTCGCTCTCATTTTTCAAGTTTCATTTAATAAGTGGTACAGAGTTTCTTCTGGCTGTTGAATTTACTGATGGAGAGTGATCAACCACCGACTTTATCTCCTGCCAGGTAAGTCATTATATAATATTTAAGTGAAAAGTCGGTTTTATACGTGAAAATGGAGGACGTTGTCCCCACTATATTTCACAAGGGCGGTACAACGTAGTTGACCATACAATACCCTTTTGCCTAATAATTTGCTTTTAGGGACGCTATGCCACGTAGTGGCCCAAGTGGCGGAACCCGCAAGAGACACCGCAGTGGAACAGGTCAGATCCCAACGACTCCACCTCCGGTGTCAGCGCCAGTGTCCATGGCTTTTGATATGAGCCCGTTAATTCGTAAAATCTCATCTGCCGTTGCTCAAGCTAATCAGGAGCAACTGGATGCTGTCACAACCCGTTTAGACGCTCAGGCGGAGAGTTTGGCTAAATTATCACAAGTGGTTTCTCAACGTGAATTGCATCCGGCTGCACTTAGTGACTCCGGTTCTGATGTGGAGCTCATAGAGCGTGACCCATTGGATATACTTATGGATGACTTCGATCAGGATCCGCATCAGTTTCTCGAAGAGCCCGATGAGGCTTTGGAAGAATTAAACCAAATCCTCTCCTCGCATATGGAGAAGCAAGTTTATGGCCCACCCGTCCATGACTCGGTAGCAGCCTCCTTCCGAAATATTCCATCGGCAGACGTCAGCAAGGAGACCCTGGAGAAGTGGAAAGAGGCTTATAAGATCCCAGAGAATGCCAAGCAATTCCAGGTTCCTCGTATAAATCCGCCAGTATGGCGGGTAATGTCAACCAAGGACCGATCGACTGACAATAGTTTCCAGGGTATTCAACAGTTCCTCGCATTTGCCTTAGCGGGTCAGTGTCGGCTGGCTGAGACGGTACGTGAGTTGGCATTCACCAAGAAAATATCGAAAGACGACGTTCGTGCTCTTCTGACTCCAACCATGGATGCAGCTGCTGCCGTGGGCCTTGCTCACCGCGAAATAAGTTACCGTCGCAGAATCAGCATCAAGCATGCGGTTCCCAATTTAGCCCCACTCTGCACGAAATGTAAGCACAGTTTTCCGAGAATTCGTTGCAATCTATGGATATGGTCGGCTTATTTTAAATTTTCTTTCAGCTGCTCCGGTCACAGAGCATTTGTTTGGTGATAATCTCGACTCGGAATTGAAAGCTGTTGTGAATACTAACAAACTGGTCAAACCGCCTCCGAAATTTAATCGTTATCAGCCATATTCCACCAAGTCTGCCACTTGGACTCGTCGTGCCAATCGAGGGTCTTTAAACGGACGGGGGGATTCGTTCAAGGGGAAGACCGGGTCCACCAATCCAATTCCCCTATCCAGGGACGACAGCCAGAGGAAGTCATACCCCCAGAAGAAACATTACCGACAATAAGCGTGAGTAACAATTCATACGATCCAGTTCTTTTATTCAGAATGGTGTAGAATTACAGACAATCCTGTTGTATTACAAACTGTGCGGGGTTACAAGA